>VXAY01003566.1:1647187-1681663 GCA_013399855.1 Oxyruncus cristatus | reverse complement strand
TATTTTTTTTTTTTTTAAATTGCCCAGAATGTAAAATCTGTGCTTGTCTCCCAACCAGTTTTGTGATCAGAGCACAGAGTTTGGGCTTGGCTGCTACAGAGTTTTTATTGTCTCTCTGGAAAAAAACCCCAAAAAACAACACAGGCATTTGATACAGCTTCCAAGAAGCAGCTAATTCAAAACCGTATAGAAAACAAGTAGAAATTATTGAATAATTTAACAAAAAAAAAAGAGGTATTTTCCGCAAAAATTCCATTGCTTTGTTCTGTCTTCATAATTTATTTATTTGACAGGCAGCTAATTGAATTAAATAATGGTCTGTTTTCTGTAATTGTAATAATTTACACACAATATAAATATAAAAAAATGCCAACAACTGACAGTGGTGCCATAAATCCCACGAGTACCTTTTAAAAATGTAAATAATATATTTTCTGGCTCTCTAATGCAACTTTAACAGTATATCCTCTCTTATCACAGGACCAAAATATAATCTAACAAAAAAAAAAAATCAACATATTTCTGAGCAGACCTTATGCTGATTTACCAACCACTTGGTTGCAGAGACAGGAACACTGACATACCAAAACCTGTCCCTCCTTCATGGGCAGTCAGGAGAGAGTCATCAGCTCCATCTCTGCCCTACCTGCCACACCCTGCCTGTATGGTCACCTTACACGGTGCTGGACAGACAATACACACACCATCACCTGCTCAGGCACAGAGCCACCTCAATCTTCTGGAGGGCAGCTTCTGACCATGCCCAGGGCTGTACTTGCTGCCCAGATGGCAGACCTAATTGGGAAAGTGATCTCAGGCCACCTTTCCAAAGACAGCAAACACACAAAATGACTGAGGCGAAAACTGTGGCAGTTTTTAAAATCCTACAAATACCCCCTTCTCTCTTACTTGTTATTGCAGGTGACTTTTTAGGCACATTCACATAGGGCTTGTTTCTGTAAGAGGTGGCAGCTCTAGAAACCTCCCTTTGATGATTATGCCCTGAAAACTGGGTGGCTACAAACATGAGTCTTGATCTGGGTCTGCAGCTCATGTCTCCTACTCTGCTCATTAGTGACACATTCTGTTTGGTAAATGTCATTTAACTGGCTGGAGAGAAAACAAGGTTTAAGAAAAAGCAGGGAAATGGCACCCACTGAATTCAGGGCACAGAGACAATCTGGGGTGTCTCCAGGAACAGACTGATCAGATAGCCATATGCTAGGGAATGTGCTGGAGCAAAGGGAATTAGGTTGTGTCCCTCTTACTGGGTGGAGAATTTACAGAGATGTAGTCTGTGCCTAACCAAAGCAGACATGTGTCCCTTGACATTCAAATGAAAAGGGCTTTCAAGACAACCCCTGAGATCTCCTTCAGCTGGATGACATTGCACCGTCTCACCTACCGGGGATTGCACTAAATGACCCCTAAAGGTCCCTTCCAACACAGATTATTCTGTGATCTCACAAGACTTAAAGACCCTGACATTTGTTTGACAGAACATCATTATGTATCTTCCCTTCACATGATGCACCAGAATGTGTTGAAATCTGTGCCATGCATGACACATGCAGACACACATCTGTAGTGACTAAGGAGTCACCATCATGACAGCAATTAAATGTCACATTAGCGTGGCCCAGTTAACATGTGTGGCCTCCACAACACCTGCTCACTGCCACCACATTTACCCAAAACGATGTCTCATCCCATGTTGGGAGGCGTCTCTTGAGTAGGGACCTGGTTTTGAGTAGGGAAAACTCACTCAGCCTGGACTAGGAAAAATGTTTCTCTTAAATATGTTATCAACATGTTTGCTTAATACTAAAATACAGGAAGCTGACCCAAGATGCAGTACAGTAAAAGATATACCACTGAGAGTTACTTAAAAGTGGTAAGCTTTTCACTTCATGATATTTTCCCTTTGATTGGTCTTTCCATAGCAAGAAACACAGTAAAATCAAATCAAAGACTTTATTTGCATAGGAAATAGCAAAAATAGCACCACTGAGAGCTACACAGTAAAGACTTTATTTAACCCTGCCATTTGAACATGTTATTTAATTTCATTTTTCAGTAATGCAGAGACAAATTTTATCTGCTGCTGGTGAGAAAAAGGCTCCAAGACTGGCAAATGCTTATCTCTAGGCTTTAGCCTCAGGATCTGATTCTGGGCTGGTTATCAACAGCTGTGGCTTCTGCTTGGGTTAGCCAGTTTGGAAGCACCATGCCATATGGTGAATGTGTCAGCAGGGCAGGGTGCCTCTTTTCTGTCTCCAAAAGAGCAGATGAGATTCCCAAACACATTCAGCACTTAGTGCCTGTGTCAGGTCCATTACTCCGATCTCTCACTACAAACTGCTTTGTGCAGAAGGGTTTTGAGAATGCAGCTGCTTTGCTGGCTGGAACTGATATCCAAGGCCTGATCACCTCTCAGATCTGCACTTTGTGGTGGGCAAACCCCCTTGGTTAGAAGTTTTATCTCACAAATGACCTGTTGCAAAGGTCTTTTCAGACTCCGTCCCTCTGTCTTTGTGTTGCCAGGTTGATTTTGGCAATCAGCTGATAGGGGGAAAGGGCCAGTGTTTGACTTGTTGCTTTTGCCCTCAAACATGATTTTCTTCATGTTTCTGAATACCTCTTTACTCTGATCCTTTTGTCAGAGATCAACATCCTCCTAGACCAGCCTGCAGCTACTCACCCATCCTCTAAATAAACACAGCTTGCCAAGATATTGTCACAGTGGATCATCCAAAACAGTTGGACCACTGTTGACTTCCTGAGGTTTTTAATACAAGGGGCCTTTCTGTGCTGCTCTGGCTGATTTTGGGGTGAAGCAGTGGTAGGGAGCATTGCATGCTCTGACAATACACATGGGATTTGACATCCCTGAGCTCACAAAGGACAGTGTCGAAGATTTTTGCAGAGGCATCTCCCTGACAGAGGGAAGTAAGCTCCATCTGTTAGAATCAAATTTTCTGAGTACGGAAGTTCTTGAACAGAGAGTAGCAAAGAGGTTGGATCATCTCTGTGGTCTCTTCAGGCCTTTACTATGAGATCCCACATGATTCCATAAAAAGTAGCTGCTATAGGATATAGATACACTTATCAGCAGAAGAATGTTTAATGTAACAGGGATCTTCTGGAAAGCACACACTGGCTGTTCAAAACTACATTTCCATTGTGAGTTGCAGGTACTGGAGACCTGTTTTACAGCTTTGGCGTGGCTTTACCTTCCTCTCCTCCATGGGGGTGGCAGATAGCACCAACAATCCTGTGATCAGCCTGTGTCTCACAGTTAATGCCCCAGGCTGCAGGATTTGATTTTAGTGTAAAGGGTTCGGGATAAAGCTTTGGAAAGAATTAATCAGATAACAGACAAAAAATTTAGCATTGGAATGGTTTTGCATAAACAGCTACAAAATGCATTGATATTATATGTTCTTCAAAAGAGGAAAAAAAACCCACTTATTTATAATGTTTTAATATGCCCTGATGTTGGAGAAAACAAAAATAAGTTCACATATCACATCAAAGATAATAATAATAATAATTATAATTCATAAAAATAATCTGACCGACCGGCAGCATTTGTTGGCTTTAGAAGGCCTCCCACAAAAGAAACACAGTTGAAGACATCTGAGAGCTCTTGGCAAGTGTGATGAATTCAAGTTTTAGAAACAAGTCTGGAGGTGCTCCCTGTGTGCTAGGGCCCTTTGACATTGCTGGGTCGGGCAGCCAGGCTTGCATAGTAGGCGCACTGAGAGGGGTCACACTGTCCATTAGCTCCTGGAGGCCCCTGTGCTCCCACGGGACCAGGCACACCAGCTTCCCCTTGAGGGCCGGGTGGTCCTGGCATCCCATCTTTGGCATAACCAGGCTCCCCTGGGAGGCCTAAAACAGAAACAAAATGCCCTTGGTGAGTGACACCCCTGGGGTGCAGTACTCAGCAGTGCGATGTCACAGGGGATGGTTTTGCTGCCAAACTGGGATGCAGACAATCAGCTTCCACAGATTTGAGTTTGGCTAGGAGGTATCTCAAGAATATGACCAGTGTGTCTCCTCTGAAAGAAAGCTTTCCACTGCCTATGGCATCCTTGGGATGCACAGCTCTGCCTCTGTCACCAGACTGAAGATGTGAAGCTGCAGGAGACAACTAATGTCATATAATTGTCACAGAGAGGAGCTGAGGATGGGGAAGCTGAAGGCAAAAGCCAGCTTGGGTAGATAACTCATTTGTTTGAGGCACAGTGGATCTTTTGTTATTTGAAGGCAACACAGGGCCAGTATGCCAAATGCAGACCATGGGGTTACGAAGGTTTCCCATAGTTTCATTCCCAAGAAAGTGAATGAAGGCAAAACTGATCAATGAATCCTAATTTCAGATTGCAAAAAAACTATATTTGCCACTGCTTTTTCAGTAACAGTAAAGCAGAAGCTGTATGTCCAAGGCACAGGTGTTCAATTCGAGCTTTTGAAACATCTGAAGCTGCCTGAATCTCTGGATTCAGACTGGTCACAACAACACACTGCCAAGGACAGAAAAGACACTTCACAGTATATCTAATAATTAAAGCTTCACTTTAGATTTCATCCAAAGGTCAGTTAACTTAGCTGTGACTGAGATGGATCATTATACCTGTCCATCAGTCTGAGTAAATAAAAGGTGGCCAGATATGATGCTAGCGATGTAGTTCTTCCCTTTGAGCCACTTTCTACAGAAATCACATATGTTGTATTTATGTTATCCTGATTGTCTATCTAATATGGCAGAGACCTGTGTCCTTGAAATGGTTCTGAGTGATGTGTGTTGAGGGGTGTTCTGAATAACACACCTGGAATTCCTGGAGGACCTATTTCTCCTCGTTGGCCAATGCCAGTGTCTCCTTTATCCCCTTTTGCTCCTCTTTCTCCTGTAGAGAGGGAAAGAAAAATAATGAACTGATGAGAGTGGCCTACAGAACTAAAGAGTAGTACTATAGGTCTTTCATCCACACTGAAGCAAATACATTGGGCAAAAACGTTCCTAATTGTGGTCAATCCCCCCAGATGGGACATTAGGTGGGAGTTAAGACTTGCCCCACTCCAGCTCTGGCCAGAGGTGGAACATACCAATGACTGCTGGTCATATTCAACACCTCTGGTTTAACAGACTGAGGTTGCTTTTAACACCTGCATTTTGAGGGCTTACTTACATGCTACTAAAAGGAGAGGCAGGTGACAGAGTGGAGTGGACACATTCTTTTATTGGACTGCCTCAACACACCAAGTTTTACTCACCTTTGGGACCAATTGGTCCAGGTGGCCCTTCAGACCCAGTCTGTCCAGGCCGGCCAGGCTCTCCAGGAGGGCCAGTTCTTCCTGGGAGTCCTTCCTTCCCAGGGGGGCCAGGAGGTCCTGGTCTGCCATGGGATGCTTTTACCTGTGCAGGCTGTATCTGAGCCAGGAGATAGGTTAACTTTGCTGTAAAGAGAGGGAAATGGGTTTGTTAGACTAAAAGAACTATGTTCCAAGAGATGGAGAGCCAGAACCAGGGGTGCAGAAAAGTCCAAGTATTGCCACAATTTTCAAGGGCCACACATTTTTTATCCCCATATAGTCCTTTCCCATAATCTGTGATTGTGCCCCCCTGGTCCTCTCTAAGTTATTTAAATCTCTTTTCTCTGTAGCTTTAAATTTCTCCTAAATTTCATATTTTATCCTAAATTTTTCTGTCATCCTCTACTCCTTGTCCTCCAAGGATCTTTCTTTAGCTGTGAAACTGTGATTGTTGCAGCTCTGAAAATAAGAGCCTTTTTCCACTGCTTCTGTTACATATAGTGAGTTGCTACAGAGCTGGTCTGTAGAGAGAGAGCTGACTTTTCTTGTTCTGTGCTGTTACACACGTGGAGTTAAAGCTGATGTACCCATCTCTGGCTGTGAAGTCAAAAGCTGTCACTAAGCTCCCTGTGACAGTGTGTTCTGCAATTTCCAAGCAGGCACATTGCTTGACACTTCAGTGCTAAGACCCTGAATGACTGTGCTGGTTTTGGCTGGGGTAGAGTTAATTTTCTTTACAGTGACTGGTATGGGAGTATGTTTTGGATTTGTGTTGAACACAGGGTTGATAATATAGAGATGTTTTTGTTATAGCTGAGCAGGGCTTACACAGATCCAAGGCCTTTCCTGCTTTCTTTACTGCCACGCTGGCAAGGAAGTTGGGGATGCTGGAGAGGTTGTGAGGAGACACAGCCGGGACAGGTGATCCAGACTGACTAAAGGGATATTCCAGACCAAATGGCATCATGCTCAGTATATAAAATGGGAGGAAGAAAGAGCAAGACTGGGAATGTTTGGAGTGATGGCATTTGTTTTCCCAAGTCACCATTACACATGATGCTCTCCTGGAGATGGCTGAACACCTGCCAGGCCAGGGAGAGTGGTGAATGAATTCCTTGTTTTGTTTTACTTGTGTGTGCAACTTTTGCTTTCCCTATTAAACTGTCTTTATCTTAACCCACAAGTTTCCAGCTTTTACCCTTCCAACTCTCTCCCTGATCCTGATGGTAGGGGAGTGAGTGAGTGAGTAGCTGCATGGGGTTTCGTTGCTGGCTGGGATTACACCATGAAAGCAACCTAAAGAGCTCTTAAGATATACTCATCCTACAAAATGGAGTCTTCTATCTTCTCTTCATCCGTCCTAAATCTCGAATGCTTTTAGATTGGCATGGCAAGAGTGAGAGTGTGTAAATAAAATCTGTTAAATAGATTACTACGTGATCTCTAGCATGAAGGAAATGCCTGCAGCTATGTGTCAGCTGCTTCAAGAGCTGTGTGAGAAGCACTACAGCTCTGCGTCTCAGTGTTGACGGGGTCAGTAGTGGTCTTCGATTCACATACTTTAAGAGAAACAGCAGCCCACATCCACTCCAGCCTCTCCTCATATCAATGAGTATCAACTGTCAGGCAGAAATCAGGAACATTTCTTCTCCAGCTAGGACCTCAAAAGCAGGTTTACATCCTACTCTGATTACTTTCTCTGCTGTTGCTGGGAACATCAAAGCTTGGGGACCAGGTAAAGCACATTTCATTTTACACACTCCTCCTTCCAGGCAAGCTTGTTGCAGGATTACCTTCCATAAGCAGGAGCTGTTCAGGTGCCAGCACAGCTATGGAAAGCATAGTTTTTACTCTCAGATACACCTCCTGGCTTCCTGGAATGGATTACTTACCATCTAGCTGCTTGGATAACTCCTCTTGGATGAGCCTTCTCAAAATCTCTAGAGATGGGGGTTCCCCCTAAGGAGTCGGAATCACAGCAATGAGACATGATAATCACACCCAGGGGATCAGATAGTGGTAGAATAAGGGGAAATGGTTTTAAAAAAAAAGACTTAGATTAGGTGTTAGGAGTAAATTCTTTACTGTAAGGGTGGTGAGGCACTGCAACAGGTTGCCCAGAGAACTTGTGGATGCCTCATCCCTGGAGGTGCTGGGTGGGGTTTGGAGCAACCTGATCTGGTGGGTGGCATCCTTACCCATCATGGGGGGGTGGTGTTGGAACTAGATGGTCTTTAAGATTCCCTTCCAACCCCAAACATTCTGTAGTTCTATGATATGCAAATGAAACCCTCCCCGGAGTGTTTAGCAGGTGACATTTCATCACCCACAGCATACACAGGGCTGCAAGGTCTGCCTGAAAGAAGAATGTAAAGGGACTCAAAACAGAATCACAGAATCAATTAGGCTGGAAAATACCTTTGAGATCATTGAGTTCAACCTTTGACCATGTCAACTAGACCATGGCACTCAGTGCCATGTCTAGCTTTTCCTTAAACATCTCCAAGGATGGTGACTCCATCACTTCCCTGGGCAGCCCATTCCAATGTCTAATAACTCTTTCTGTGAACAAATTCTTCCTACTGTCCAACCTAAACCTTCCCTAGAAGAGTTTAAGACTATGTCCTCTTGTCCTGTCATTGGTTTCCTGGGGGAAGAGGCCGAGCCTCACCTCCCTACCTGGCTACAACTTGTCTTCAGGTAGCTGTAGAGAGTGACAAGGTCCCCCCTGAGCCTCTCTTCTTGAGTCTAAACAACCCCAGCTCCCTCAGCCACTCCTCACAGGACATGTGCTCCAGACCCTTCACCGGCTTCATTGTCTTCCTCTGGACCCTCTGGAGCATCTCAATGTCCTTCCTGAATTGAGCGGTCTGGAACTGGACACTGTATTTGAGGTGTGGCCTCACCAGTGCCGAGTACAGGGGAAGACTCACTTCCCTGGTCCTGCTGGACACACCATTCCTGATACAGCCATTGGCCTTCTTGCCAACCTGGGTACTCACTGGTTCATGTTCAGCCACTGTCCACCAGTACCCCCAGGTCCTATTCCACTGGACCACTATTCAACCACTCAGCCCCCAGCCTATAGCACTGAGGGGGTTGTCGTGGCCAAGGTGTAGGACTCAGCACTTGGTCTTGTTGAACCTCCTGCCACTGGTTATGGCCCATTGATGCAGTCTGTGCAGATCCCTCTGCAGAGCCTTCCTACCCTCCAGCTGATTGACACTGCCATCCAGCTTGGTGTCATCTGAGAATTTACTAATGGTAGACCCAATCTCCTCATCCGGATCATCAATAAAGATGTTAAACGGGATTTGGCCCAACACTGATCCCTGGGGGACACCACTAGTGACAGGACACCAACTGGATGCAGCCCCGTTCACCACCACTCTCTGGGCCCGGCCCTCAGCCAGTTCTCAAACCAGCACAGAGTGCCCCTGTCCAAGCCATGGGCTGCCAGCCTTTCCAGGAGCGTGCTGTGGGAGACGGTATCAAAGGCACCCAAAATTTCCAACCTGCTGGCAAACCATGGGCTCAATAGTGCAAACAGGGAGCCTGGTCTGAGGGGATAGCTGGAACAGTTTTCCCATCTCCTTCCTAGAGAAAATCTCCTTCCTCCTCCCTATACACTCATAGGACAATTAGTAGAAATCAAATAGGGAGACTCAGCCCTGCCAGATCACAGTGGAGATCCCACCCCCTTTTCCACCATGGCATGTTTCCTTGCAGAGATGCACATGTGCCCCCAGGGTAGTAACGGTGGGTATCTGGACTTGCTAAAAATACTCCTACTGGATGCATTGCCTGCCAACAAGCCTTATCTCAGGGAACAGAAGCCAGTTTATGCATATGGTACCTTTTCTTCCAAACCAGTGCAAGGTTCTGCCTGATTTCAGCCTCTTTAAGAGAGACAAGGATGTGGCTTCCTGGCCTTGGCCCCCTACTCAGCCCCTAAGGCACAGCACCTTTCATCCCTTCTCTCAGCTCTTTTGTGTGACGTTGCTGTTGTACAGCTGTAATAGTTGTCAAAACTCAAAGTGATGTGAACAACAGCTCTGGATGATGCAACTGAAAAAATGATGAAAGGATTTTTAGTAGGAGGAAGAAGAATTTTTTAGGTTGTGGCTTTCCAAATAAATAAATAAATAAAATAAAATAAAAAAAAGGAGAGATTTTAGGGTAACCAGTCTCTTGTCTATGCATAAACTCAAAAGAAAAAATGTAGCTATATTTGAAAATAAATCATTTTCAAGCCACAAGATCGAATGTTTTCCTTTGTAAATCAGAAAGTGAGACATTTTACTTGAAATACATTTTTAATTTTTTGGCTAAAATTATTCTCTAAATTTCTGTTAGTTTGGAAAATACTTCTGGTCAACCTAAAGACTACATTCTTTTGTCTATGAGCTACTTGCATTAAAGTGTTGCTTTTCCCACACACTTATCCTTTTAAAATACAATGATGCAGTTTCTGACCTTTATGTTTATGAAAACCAACTGAGTTCTTCTGAACCAGAAGTTACTCTTCATTAAAAATATTGAGATTTTATTAAATAGCTAAGTAACATTTCAGTTTTAATCAATAACACTGCTGATAAGTACAGAGTTGTCTATTTGCTACCTCCTTCCCAAGATTTTGCATGAGAAAAAGATATGTTCTTTGGTGACAAAAGAGACAATTTTTTCATTAAGTACTAACCATTTGTGATGGCTCTTACTGAATATCTCAGTAAGTAAACACAATTGTGGAGCACACTTTGAAGGTTTACAAATCATCTTTTCATTGTCTCCATAATCATTACTTAATCTCATCAAATCTCTGTATTGTTGAGACACACAAAGAAATGCTTTGTCTAAAATTTACTCAGCTTTTACATCAGAGATTATTTCACTGTTTATTCTCTTCTGAGGTGATCTCAGATTCATCCTCAGGATGGGCACAGTGGTTTCACTAATACTGGTAGTTTTTCTCATTCTGCTACCTGCACCACCCTCAGGCATTTTCTGTAAGTGAGATTGTTTCCCATTAGGGGGAAAAAAAAGAGACAGAATATTAAACAAGAACAGTATTTCATGAATTCTGATGAGCTGGTTCCAGGATTTCCAGGAATAGAGCAGTGACCTTTCCACGGCTCAGCATTCGGTGTCTCGTAACAACCAGCAGCAGAGGAAGGCATTAGTCCTCCATATAAAATGCTGCACATTATTGCCCTTATAGAAAGAAATTTTTTCAGACTCCAGTGCCATGGCCACAGTCACAGATCTGATTTGTACATTCAGGGGTAAGAGGCATCAGTGACTGGTCACCCTGGCTATGGGTCTGGACTGCTCAGCTTCCCTGATTGCAATTCAACGCCCCCACAGCACTTCCCCATGGGGTTCTGAGCAACCTGGTCTAGTGGAAGGTGTCCCTGCCCATAGCAGGGGGTTGGAATGAGGTGGTCTTCCAACCCAAACCATTCTGTGATTCCCTGAGATGTGCTATAGCTCTCCTTAATGTGCATCAAGAGATAAAAGCTCTGCCTCCCCATTACAACACACTCTTGCTCTACTTTCTGTCAGCCCCAGTGTAATCTGAGGTGCATTTCTGATCACACACTGTGGCAGTGAAATTACTGTACAAAGCCCTTCTCTGGAAGTCTTACCCTTGGTCCTGGAAATCCTGGCTGTCCCGGAGGACCAGGAGGTCCAACTTGCCCAGTGTCTCCTGGGGGTCCATGGGGACCCATCAGTCCTGGATGGCCCTTGTGACCAGGCATCCCAGGATCACCCGGAGGGCCCTTTTCTCCTTGAGGGCCTTTTTCGCCTTTGATTCCAGGCTCACCCTAAGTGAAAAGAGAAGCATTACCACCACAAAATAAGAGGCAAAATTCTGATTTCCAAACACAGCGAAACACTAAGAGCTGAGCTGGCAAAGTTACTGAATACAACATCTGGTGCACTACAAATGATCCACAAATTATTACTGACGGAAAATGATTAAAGAGAGAGTTGGGAGAGTGGGAAGCACAGGACATGTTTCACTCTTGAATGACCCCTAGCCCCTGCCCCTAAGTAAAACCAGTTCTCTTTATTTCAACATAATATAATAACTAATAATATTCTCCAACCTACCCTCTCTCCTTTGGAGCCAATTTCACCATGTTTCCCTGGTGTACCCTGCAACAAAATAAAGGTAAACATAAAAGATCTCTCCATAATAACAGTAAATAGTAAAACACATACCTTTGCAATGATTCTCGTGAGCTGATGAAAATTTATTTCCCTTATAGTCCCACAGTTTCCTGAGAGCTCCCCACCAGCTCTCAATTATCAACAAGTCAAAAAAAAAAAAAAGGCAAGGGAGGTGATTCTCCCTCTCTACTCCTCTCTGGTAAGACCCCACCTGGGGTAGTGTGTCCAGCTCTGGTGTCATCAACATAAGAATGACCTGAACCTGTTGGAGAAAGTCCAGAGGAGGCCACAAAGGTGCCCAGAGGGCTGGAACACCTCTGCCATGGAGACAGGCTGGGAGAGCTGGGCTTGTTCAGCCTGGAGAAAAGAAGGCTCCAGGGGGGTTATAAGAAAGATGGGGACAAACCCTTTTTCAGGGACTGTAGTGACAGAACGAGGAGTAATGGCTTCACAAAAAAAGAGGGTAGGATATTAGGAAGAAATTCTTCACTATGAGGGTAGTGAGACCCTAGCACAGGTTTTCCAGAGAAGCTGTGAATGCCCTATTCCTGGAATTGTTCAAGGTCAGGTGGAATAGGGTTCTGAGTAAGCTGGAAGGCGTCCCTGCCCATGGCAGGGGATTGGAACGGGATGATCTTTAAGATCCCTTCCAATCCAAAGCATCACATGAAAAAAAATCAATTTGTTGAGACCCAGGTAGCATACTTGATGTTTTTCCCAAGGCACCAACTCTATTTTGAAACAACTGAGAATTTAACTTACCTCTTTTCCAGGAGGACCCTTCTCTCCTGGTTCTCCCTAAGACACACAGAAAGTTCATTTAGCAGCACACTGGAAGGAGTTGGAAGAAAGACTCTACCTAATAACCTTAAGCCTTGTTTTCTGTTAAGAACACAACTATTCTGCACAGCAGCAGGTTTGGATTGATTTATCCTTAACATACTGCTATTGGTCATGCCTGGAAAGACACATCCTAGAAAGCATTTTTTTAGTAATGTAAATGTAAATAACAGGAAATAATTTCTAACAGACCAGTTGAGAGCAGGACAGATGTTTCACCAAACGTGTGTTCCTGCTTTCAATAAATTTTGTTCCTTTTTCTTACCAACACTTCACAGAACTTCATGCACTTCATAAGCAGCACCAGTATCATACCTACAACATTCTAAAGATGTAAGTCAAGTAAATTTTGTAGGTAGAAATACCATCTTGAATTATAGCAGGTGAAATAACACATACAGAGCCAGTATAAAGGAAGTTCAAGCCTGACATCTTGCCTTTCCTTCAGAACTATAATAGATAATCCAAATTTGAACAAGCACCCTATTAGAATTTTCTTCTCTATATTTTTCAAGTTATTTTCTCTGCATTTATAGTGTGATAATTAGACAATATATTTTGCATTTTCAATGAAAAAAATGTCACTGCAGTCCTCAAGTGCAGATAAAGCAAAGTAAACCTTAATCTAGTTATTGCTGAAATTCTGCCCACTTTCTCATATCATGAATGGAAAGATTCATCTTTGCAGCCCATTTGCAACCAACACACATGATCATATCTATAACATGTGCATGCAGGTGGTATTTTCCCCATAACCTGGAAACATAACATCTTGGGCAGTGCTAGAGCTATAAACGTATCCATGAGTAATGGAACTAATCACAGATGCCTGATCACATCAGCTCCTAGTTAGGCAGCATCAGACTAACTCAGGTATTCCTAAGGGCCACTTCAGCCTTAAATGGCCACCATGTTTGCTGCTTTAAATTAACTTTCCAGCCAAATATTTCTTTCTCCTCTTTTCATCACATAACTCCCTTTCAAATTATAAGATAAAATATTAAAAAAAAATACAGAAGGAAAAAGAATCACCCTGTGGAATATTCAGCTCTGCTAGAGTCACATCTTTTACATCTCATTTTTGATCCAACAGATCTAGAAACAAAAATATTTGCCTTACGTGAGCCTTTTCCATCCTTCCAACAGAATTTAACATGTTTTCCTTGCCTTGGAAGGGCTAAAGATGCTGGATTTTGAGGCTGTGATCTTTTCATGTGCCTAGGTATTATTTTAGATCACTTTGGGAGATATGTGAGTGCTTTAATTACAAAGTACCTTTGTTGCTGGCAACAAAGGAATTTTCTTTGGAACAGCAAATATCAGAAATACTTGTATTAATATCACTCACAATTTCCCTATCTAGTCCACCTGGGGTTCATGCAGAGATATAGTCTGAGAACTTAAATACACCCTACCCTTCTTAAGAAGACTATTGAACCAGTCTGATTAATGCACCCATTATCCGGGCTGACTGAAAAGTACCAGCTCCCTAAATGAGATTTTGGATGTTCATCCATATGAAAAACGGTATTTTTGCAGTGCAGTTCCTTAGGAAGTGAAATTTTATGGCTTCTGGATTTGTCAGATCTCCTGCTTATGTTTTTTTAAAACTAATTGAAGGTGACTGTGTCTCATCTTTATAAGGCTTATATTTAAAAAGCAGGTAACAAGAGGATCTAATCCATTCCTAAACATACTTACAGGTGGTCCTCGGGGTCCTATGAAACCAGGGAGTCCTGGGCTGCCTGTTTCTCCTTTATTTCCTTTGGGACCCTTAGGACAGAAATGAGACAGACACTAGCAGCTCTTTCTGCAACATCTCTTTTCTAGAGCATGCATTTACAGATACACTGGAACTGGGAAATTTCACTGTAGCAGCAGGACTCCTAAAGCTGACAAGGAAAGGAAGAATAAAGTAATTTAGAAAAGCAGGTTTCAAATACCATGGTTGCATTATTAATAATCTGTGCAGGGTCCCTGGGAGAAGATGAAAAGGAAGGGACAATAATGGCAGGGACGGGAGGTGTGTTCCATGGTTGTTCTGGTGTCACATGGTTTATAAGGGGGTGTTGAGAGTGGAAATGCTGTGATGAGTGATGACAGGGAGACAGTGCAGGTGGTCATACTGCTTAAATCCGAGAATACAACCAACAGTCAGATACAGAGCTGCTCTTTTGCCTTTATTTCCAGATTACACTTATAAAATGTCTGCCTTTCACTTATCTCCTGTGATATTCTGTCAAACGATCCTTTTTCCTTACAGATCAGAGCAGTTTAAATGGCAGTTCATGACACAGAACCATTTAAAGTAACCCTCTTATGGGGTTTTAACTCTTATTTTAACCTTTCCTTTCACAATTTCATCCTTTGCCTTCTCATTCAGAACATAGCCCTTTTCCTGCTTAGAGTAAAACTTGTGTAGAGTGAGTACCAACGGGCCTGGTAGGCACAAAGCACATGGATTTTGTGTATGCAACCAGCCCTGGAGACTTCAGGGGCTGGGCTGTGTTGCTGTGTGCAGGCTTAAGCACGACCACTGTGAATTGGGATGGGCACTGTCAAACAGCAGCTGCAAAAGGAGAAGGCTCCTTGCAAGTTTTACCTTGTGATTACAAGTCAGCAACGGTGAAGGTGGAAAAAAACCCCGCCCTTATTGCCATAATAAGCTTTCTCACATCTCCTTTTTCTCAAAATAGTAATATAAAATATCGGCTTGTCACACCACATTGTGAAGGAAATTAGTGCTCTTCAAAATAAATGGATTCATGTACAGCAAAAGGAAATACTTCCCATAATAATCTTTAGGAAAGGGAGAGGATTCATTTTAATGACAGAGAAGGGTACTGATGAGATGACTGTCTGTTCTGCTGACCAACACTGTCTCATTGTTTCCCCTTTCTCATCCATCTGACTTTATCCTTTTTCAATCTCCTATGTTATTTTTGGACTCTAAATCCTCTGGAGCAGAGGCTGCTGTGGTGCTGTGTTTGCGCAGGAAGCCGCCTGGTGAGTCCCTGGGTCACTTGCTGATGGTCTAGGTAATGTGATAACACTATGATGATTAAAAAATAATCCCCATTTGGCAATCACAAGGCATCCCAAAGCCACAGCAACCTGGTGAACACCCAGAAAGTGAAAAAGGCAGTGACAGGAATTGGGAACAAGGCTGGGTGAAATGAAAAGAAAAAAGAAGTTTGAAAATGCAACAGCGAGGAACCATGGGGTAAGAAGCAATGGTAGCAGTTCCAGGAAGGTAAGAAGAACTTATGTCAAGGAGGAAAGAGCTGTGACACTTATTTTTTGATCCAGAAAGGCTGTGAGACTGCACCATACCTGTGCCACCTGTAACCTGGGAGTTACCCCCTCCCCACACAGAAAGGTGATATTTGCTTCTCTGAGACATCCCTGCAGCAAAGCAATGACTGATCAGGGCACAAGCCTGTGGAGAGGCTGGGGTGGCTTTATGACATTACAAGGCCCACAAAGAGTGAAATCCTGCTGCAATTTTTCAGGTTCCTCCTGCTCTGGCTTTTGTTCCCCTCTGAACCCAGCAGTCCAGCAAGCTGTACTGTATCCATGAGTAAAGAGAGGAAAGGCCCCTGCATTGCGATAGATTCTACTGGACACAAAGGTATATTTGCATGGATTTCATGTATTCTGGACAGTTTTCAGCAGCAGAGCAGAGTAAAAAAATCACAACAAAACAAACCACCAGCTCCTCACTGTCCTTCTTACAGCTCTTCATTACCAAGCTGTTCTTCCCCACAGGATGGCCTCAGGGGAGTTTCATTCTCCTTCATGATCTTGGTTTACTGCCTGCTGTCTGCTCTTTCCCCAAGTGCCTGGGGAAGATTTTTCTGCTGCTGCTTTTCCTGGATGGCAGCCTGCCAGCTCCCTGAGGCCCTTTCCTTCCTTTTGACAACTCTCTGCAGGCTACACGCTCTCTGCTTGGTAAAATTAAATCTACTGGTGAAGATGGGGTATGCCAATCTCCTTTCCATACCAGCTAATCAATCATTTCCTTTTGCTAACTTTCACTGGGAAAAATGATGACCCAGTTAGAATCTCAGTTCTAGGAACAAAGCCAAACCCTCTCCAAAGTCATGGCCAGCCAGTGGTTTCCAGATCACTGATCTTAAAACACGGAAACTTCTGGAATGGTAACCAGCTACACATAATCCACTCCACTCATGCTTCCTCAGTCACCTCTCCTTGTTGCATGCGCTTCCTTTTGTGGTACTTACTGGGATACCTGCTGGGCCAGGTTCTCCTGCAGATCCAGGCAATCCATTCTTGCCCTGTGTCAAAGGGAAAATGATTAGTGACATAACCTACACTAAAATTAAAAATATCCACTACAACAGCAGGGATTTCTTTAGCACTGTTCAACCTCCTCTCCTGAGAGACCGTGGAGTATCTTATTTGCAATTGACCCCACAACTTCTGCATCCCTGATTTCATATGTCTGACCCCATCTCAGTAAAAAATTGAGACATGTGGACCCAAATCCTCTTATCTGAGGAGGACTGAAAAACATTTCTCCTCCTTCTTTCCTGCACCCTTGTCCCTATCATATGTAGCATCCTCCAGGACGGATGGAGCCACCTACCACAGCTGCTCAAGTCACCAGAGTTCAGACAAGCCTTTTTTATCATCTCAGGCTTCCCCTTTTTTGGGAAATGGAGAGAAACACTTGTGCTAAAGCTTTGAAGTATTGATACTTACCTGACATTGGACAATTCAGAATGAGCCAAAACATCCTTTAAAAGGACAGGTTTCTCACTGTTCCTTAACAAAGGAGCTGAGCTGATCATCTACGTTGACTAAAGTTTGATGAGATGAAGTTCTACACCACTTACCATGCAGGGGTGCTTTTCCCCTGCATTGGAGTTGACCATAAAGACCAACCCTTGTACTCGCAATATTCAAAATCATGACTCACATTTGTTTTTAGAGAAGAAACAGAGTAGAGGGAAAACAAGGGAAACCGATACTTTGCCTTCCAACATACAAACCCTCAAGTATCTCTTCTCCAAAGAGTTATGATAAATTTTATCTCTTCAGATATTTTTACTCATGGCTAGTGTTGTGCAGGGGCGTGACATGTTAGTGATTGATGCCAGCAGTACAGGAATAATGAGATGAATTACAAGGTAAACACAGGAGCCTTCCATATGTTCCTGCAGTCTAATCTAAGCCCCAAGCCTTCCAGGTCGTAGGGACCTGCCACTCCAGCTCCTGGCATTGCTGGCTGAATCAGCATTTTGCCCTGATTATAGAACATGCTGTAGAATCTGTTATCTATCAGGTCTTACAAAAAGGAAAAGAACTTACTCATTGCATCACATTAAAGATGTGCCAAGGTTCAGCAACAGAGACCTCCATTCAAATTTGAGAAGGGTTCATTTTAAAAACCGAATTTTAAACCTCATTAAATTAATAAAAGTAATTTCTGAGCAATCCCAAATGGCACTTTTTGAAATGTCAACTGAATTGCCATTTCTCCACTGAAATTATAATAAAACTGTGCAGGTGAAAAGCATCACAGCTGGACCCCACATATGTCAACCTGGGCACACACAGTTAGTGTCTATCTTTGAAAACTGAGACCATGTTAGGAGTGAGTGAGATTATGGAGGCGGGACTGGAAAATAAGCATTTCTGACACTGAAATCCTGACAGAATTCATTAAACTGTTCTTCCCACTGAGTCAGCAACCATCAGTCCATTGCAATATTCTAAGTCTTCCTCAGTTTCTAGCAATACTATTCTTATTTGTCTTTCTCAAAGTAAGAAAAGGGTTTTAATTAAACATCATCTAAATCTTCATGAAAACTCTCCTTTTAAACCAGAGTTCTGGAATGCAGAACATCCCCACTACACACAATGTATAGACACCCCACTCTGGAAGTGTTCAGCATCAGGTTGAATGGGTCTCTGAGCAACCTTGTCTAGTGGAAGATGTCCCTGCCCAGGGCAGGGGATTGGAACTAGATTATCTTTAAGATTTCTTCCAATCCAAGCCATTCCATGAACTATAATGTACCTCCAGAAATGACTTGTCAGAAGAGAAAACTCACCGGCTGCCCGCGGAGTCCTCGAGGGCCCTGTGGTCCTATGGGACCAGGATCACCCTGAGGGGAAGGAAAGTATTCTAGTGAGTGAGAAAGATCTGACGTGGAGGCAGGTGAACAAACATTTTAAAATATTCCTTATAAATTACACTGTTCACATATTAGTGAAGACTATTAAAGGAGTCTCACTGTCCCCTTTCAGTTATTTATGAGGAAGACCAACCTTTGGAATTTTAACCATCTATCGCTAAATGCAGCCTAATTTCAGGCAGAAACCATTTTTATCTGATTATCTTAAATCTGTATTTCTAAGGGACAGAGACTCCCTAATACTTCTCAAGAATCAACTGCTCCGTTCTCTCTCCAGAGAGGCTTCAGAGCTGCTTCTATCTTCTCCAAGAGGTTCCTTTAGGTGTGTCTTACATTTTGCTTTGTAGGGTACCATTTACAGCACAACAGTTCCCAGTGATACAAGGGGGTGCAAATGAGAAGCCACTTCTCCAGGTCCCCTGGCAGTGGCACATCAGCTGCTCGGTACATTGCTCAGCAGCCGCTGCAGGATCCCCCGTCAGCAGCGCTCTCCCAGGGCTTTGTTAGGAGGCTGCACTTGTCACTAAGAATGCCAGAGGACCTGTTTGTACCACCTCTCTTTCTTCTGAGCAGCAGCAACTTATTCCATAGGTATTTCATAGATTGCAGTGGAGCAGCACACTCAGTCAGGTACAGCTGTGGCAGAGGAAGCATGACAGAACCCGGCCCAGTGGGACCTGCAGGATGAAGTACTGCTTGGAGAAGGATGACAGAAGGCAGGTCCATGACTACCCAGCGTAGCCTGGGTTTCACACAATGTTGCTCTCTCTGCAGAGACATATAGCTGACATTTTAGTGTCAGCAGCTGAGCAATGACAAAGGCCCTCTAATTCTTTGTTTCCCCTAATGATCACTGCACAAATCATTCCCTGCAGTAATTCACCCTTTATTGCAGTTTCTGCAGCTGTTTCAGGTCAGGGTCACTGTGAATTAAAAATTTCATTTGTCAGGGAGAAGGAGATTCATTTCTACTCAAAATGGTAAACTTACATCCTTCCCTGGTGGCCCCTCACGACCAGCGGGACCCATCACACCTGGCTCCCCCTGCAATTCAGCAAAAAGGAAAGAGGGATCAGCTCAAGGTCAAACTCAGAGCAGTATCACCACTGTAACTGGTATTGGGTTTCTGCAATATTAGACTCATTGAAAACTTTTTTAAAGCCAACAAGAGCCTCGTTCATCTTATATGACATGCAGCCTATAAAAATAACTCAGAAGTATCTCCTGTAAGTGATGCACAAGGCAGTGCATAATCTGCTTTCCAGCAGATTATTTACTACTGCTAGTGCAGCCACTGAAAACCACCAACATATTCATGATACTGAAGCTATCATAATGAGAAAGAGATGAGGAAGTCCAGCACTGTATTTTCCAGCTAAGCTTCTGCAAGCAGAGAATTTTATTTCCCTGTAAAAAGGCAGAATTAGATGGAAAACATTCAGTTTTGTATTCCACCTTTTACACCAAGAAGCTCAGAAGAGAGTGCAGAACAACTTTTCGTGCAGGACTTAAGGTTTGGGGTTTATGGTCTCCAGGCAACTAAGTCAAAAGGACATTTCTATTTACATTTCTGTAAGTTTTGTACTTAAACTTATTTTGCACTTCTTCAGCATTTTTGGAGGAAAGCTAGTACTTGTCCAACAAGTGCAGAAGGGTTCCTCACCTTGTTAGTCAACATTCGTACCAGATGGATGTGTTATGGAGGCATCCTTCAGGCTTCCTCAAAAAGGGCTATGTCAAAGGGAGCATCAGAGAACTCAGGCTCTACCAGTTGCCTCTCCTAACCCTGAATCAGAGGTTCAGCAGAGGGAATGAAGATAGCTGCTGTCATTTTGTGCCGTAGATGTGGCCCACGGAATTGGAGTTGAAAACAGTCATGCTAAACACTGTCATCATTTTTACTTTATCATTTATTGCCTCAGAAAGCACAACTTCAATTTGCACCCTCTTTCTCCGAAAGATGGGGCGTGAGGTACACATTACTTACCCGGGGACCTGGGGGACCCGTATCTCCTCTCTGTCCTTTGAAACCCTATGCAAGACAATGAAATCAATAATTATCCATCACCCTGATGCATGAAACACTGAGAAAACTCTGGCTTGAATGTTTACTCAGAAACCTTCACAGTTTTGCCTAAAGTTACTGTGGACCACTTAGCATGGAGCAGTCATGTCCCAGGGAGTATTTAGGAAGGGCCACATCACAGGGAAAGCTTTCCATACCTCCTTAGGCTGTAAAACCAAGACTCTAGTCTGTGTATCCCTGGTGTGACCAGCCAATAGATTATTTAACCCTAAATTTCACTGTTTACCCTCTTTCAGAGGAGACATAATAGAACACAACGGCTACAGCTGTGACTGTGCCTTCTGGCAGAGGGATGCCATGAAGTTATGTGCTCCAACTCCTAGATGAGGGATTTACTCTAAGTGTGAAGGATTTGGAAATGTCCGTGTTCTATTTTTGTTGCTTATTTACACGTTTATCTAGTCACAATGCCATGACTGGTTACATGTTTGCATCAGTAAAGGACCTAATCTGCCCAACAAACATTTCCTGACTACAGTTCAGAGGAGCGAGGGGATTGAACCCTTCAGAGCAGCACCTACCGGTAAACCTCTGGCACCTTCGTGGCCTGGGAGCCCTGGTTCTCCAGGCTTTCCCTGTGGGAAACAATCATGTTCGTGTCAGTGAGAGTTCCAGGTCCCTCTCTCTGGTGTTGAAAACTTCTTAGACATAATATCACTGAGAACTGTGGTTGCTCAGGGTTTATCCAGCATTGTCTGAGCACACAAGGAGGAGAGCAGTGACAGACACTCCCATACACACCCTAGCCTGCACTGACACCTGCACTTTGAAGTTTGGAGGCAGTTTACACCTCTGGGGTGGTGCACCCTTGCAGTGTTTTAATGTCAGAGGGACAATGCACAGAGCAGCACCAATAGCTAATCAGTACAATCAAAATCAGCATCTGCACAGAGTAATTGGGTGTTTTGGTGGAAACACAAACTCTCTGCAGCTTCTGTGATGAGCACTCCTCTGCAGACCAGTTGTCCTCATTGGCTCTTCCCAGAATCACTGAGTCCCATTTCATGAGTCACAGAAAGAGGCTGGCAATGCTTGATACTAGAAGCACATTCTTCATATAACACACACAGTTGCCAGAAATAACATTCACTGCCAAATTTATTAAGATTTCCTTTTAGCTGACAACTTCATGGCTCAGCTTTTTTGCCTTAGCCAATGAAAGCATAGACTGAGTAGAGAAAGTCAAATATAAACCCTCTAAATATAACCTCTAAAACAGAATTGTCTCAGAGCAATCCAGAAAAAGCTTCTTTAAAGACGCCTCCTCTAAACTTTTTATGGCCCATAAACTTCCTAAAAGATGGATTACTGGGTTTAATGTTACAAGACAACCTTCTTTCTCCGCAGTGTTTACAGTAGTTGTAAAAGTGGAG
Source organism: Oxyruncus cristatus (assembly GCA_013399855.1). NCBI lineage: Eukaryota > Metazoa > Chordata > Aves > Passeriformes > Cotingidae > Oxyruncus > Oxyruncus cristatus. Next base: position 1,659,707 of record VXAY01003566.1, on the reverse strand, counting down.
TCACTAAGTTTTAGTGTATTTATGGTAGTTGTAAAAGTAAAAGAACCCAGTTTGTCAAGACTGCCCGTGTGTGACGCTTATAAATTCCTCAAGACAATATAGTCCTTCTGGTGTTAAAAACAGATGTGCAAACAGGCTCCTTGTTCCCTCTAAGGAGTCCATAGGCAGGCAGCTCCAAAAACAACAACTGGATGGCTCTGATTGCCTGAGCAAAATGGTTTTAAATTATATTACCGGTTCCCCAAGAGATCCTGGTTTGCCATCTTTGCCATCATTCCCAGCAATGCCCTGTAAATAAAATGCAAAACAGAGTATAAAGAATCAATAGGGAAGATTTGTGGGTTTTTTGTTAGCATGACAACTCTGCTCATCACAGCATGCTTATGTTTGCCTAAACCTCCAAAACCTACCCTGCTTCTATGGCTCAGTCATAAACCTCTCCCTGCCGCACCACTGTAACAGCATAAACTGTTTCCCTTTCTAATATGGCAAGTCTAAGGGATTCCTCCATTCCAACAAGGTGAGCACTCTAAGAATCTTAAAACAGGATTCTAAAAACAGCTGTTTTTAGAATCATTATAATGCCATTATTTTTATTGAGGTGGGCTACTTTACACTAGAATTCGCTCTGGCTCTATCTCTATGTCAGATTAAAAAACTCTCAAAATGTTGTACTATTACATTTTCCAGAAGAAAGGAGTTTATTCCCAAGATGCACTTGAACTTGAGTCAGTGCAAAAGAATAACTTTGACTGTGGACTCAGATATAAGTCAGCATTCCAATCTCTGAATTCTTGTGCCCTTACGCAGTTATTAGTTGATATTTTTTTTTGCTCTGCATAAGAGTATGTCTTCCAGTGAGGAGATAGATGAGGAACAGACTTGATTCACATTGGTAATCAACACTTTTTTAAGTGATCAAATACAGCATTCACACTGTCCTGGACCGAGGATGTTGTATCAGAGTGACAGAGACCATCACAGATCATGCACAGCTTTCAAAGCACCTCAAAAGTGTCAGTTGTTTTCAAAAGTGTCACCTCTTTGTTTTACACACCGATGTCTGTATGAATAGTTTAATGTATTGAATAAGAAGGAACTTAATTGTACTCACTGGAAGTCCAGGCAGCCCCGGTGGGCCCTGTGGACCTGGTGGACCATCTTTGCCCTGGAAGGGAAGAACAAACACTGTGGGTCAGAGAAGCTTCTCAGATCTTCTGTCAGATGATTTATCACTTATAGTTTGACAAGGGACAATTGTGAGCAGCTGGTCTTGTAGCCCACGTCACAGAGTCTATGAGGTTTTCTTGAATTCCTTCTAGTTTAAACTAGAGGGCTGTCTTTTCATCTAAAAAATTCTGTATTAGGTGTGAGTTCTTGCAGATTGGGAAACCACTGAAATCACTGGTAATTTTTTTCTGAAGTTAATTAAATTTAATATTTTGTCCTTAACTTCCTGCATTAGGTGTCAAGCTAGGAAGTAGATCCATATTTTATAACTATCTAATGAGTAGTTACAAGAAGTGCCTTGCATACAGTCCTGAGAAATTCCCTTACTCCACAGGACTGTACAATAGCATCCCAGGTCTTTCACAGTGTCACAACCTTGATCATCCATTTGAAATGAAATTTTAGCCAGCCTGTCCATCTAGTCTCTGGCCTCTCTGCTGGGAGTGCTCACTGATTTCATAACATCCATCAGGAGGACCATCACTGCTCACTTATGATAAAGTTCAGGTTGAGCAATGGATCTGAAAAAAGCAACTTGCTCCTTAGGAAACCCTGATCTAGAAATTAATCACAGAATTATGCAGTCTTAAGCTGTTCCAGCTCAACAGCTTGCATTCCTCAGGGAAGGTTCATTTTTAACTTTTCAAACTGAAGTTAGCATCAATCAGATTACCTGTCTCTCCCAGGGTTTTCTGATGCATTACCATAAAGTAGCATCTAAAACCCCTTCAAATGAAACAGAAGTATCAAAAATTATTCATGGGCTTCTCAGAGGTTTCACCTGTACTGGTATTTTCAGTGGTGCCAGGGAATGGTGTCAGGCCCTGGCATCTGAGCAGTCTGTGCTGATTGTATTTTAATAATCCACATACAGAGTTTGGGTATCAGCCTAGGTTGTGAAGCATCTTAACAGATTAAGTGATCCTGTTCTAGATGCTGAGATGTTTATAGCAAGGACAGACAGACAAGAGGTACCAAAACCTCCATACAGATCACGTGGACTGGATTATGCTCTGGCTTATTTGGAGATTCATTTAGTGAGTTACAAAAATATTCAAGAACAGAGTAATCTGCGGTTATTTGTGGAGGTACTACTTGAAGAGGTAGAGTTGGTACAGGCTGAATGTTTTGGGGAGATCAGCTTTACTTCACAGAGCTAATCATAGGGGAAGCCAGTAGTGAAGCACAGAGCTTAGAGCTTACTACGTCTCCTGGGTTTCCCACTGGTCCTATTGGTCCTGGTGCCCCATCTGATCCCTAAACAAAATAAAGCAGAAACAATGTGAATGATTAATGCATTCTTGTATTTTTGTCACCATACTCCCTACCACAGCAGGCAACTCTGAAGTTTTCTTCAGTTCAGCACTCATTCAATCTCTTCATTCGGCACCAAAAAGCAGTGCCAACCTCTGCACTCAGTCAGCCTCCAAAGCCAGAAAAAGTCAGATACTCGAGTTTGGTCCTGGCCCTTCCTTCTGAAATTAGGGGACAAATAGGAAAAAGCCAATCTTGTGACAAAAATAGCTCTGAAGAACAGAAATCATGGGAGAACAGAAATTATGAAGCATATTCTGTGGCAGGCAAACGTCTGGAGCCACAAGTCAATGATGGCAAAGGGAAAAGTCAGAAAAAGCTGAAGAGTAAAATTATCTAAGAGACATCACATTTTGCTCTGCTTTGGCAGGGTCAGTTTTACTTTGCACATTTCCTTTGTCTGTGAGTCTGTTCAAAGAGTCTCATAGGACAATTTTAAGTGTTTTAATCCTCCTGGAATAACCCTGTGACTGTGGCAGTATGAGGTTAACATAGACACAGTTAATGTGTCTATGTGTATTAACTTCTCCTAAAATAATGCTCACAGGAGCACAAATAACCCACAATGCAAGTCCATATGTTGTCCCAGTGGCAAAGGATCCAGCATCCTTAAAGCACTGCTACCTCTGAATAGAGAATTTTAATCTAATCCTACTTTTCTGTTATGTCCTGTCATTTAGTCGGTGCAATGTAAATTCAGACTGTGCTAATCCCCAGTACAGAGGAGGGTGGCACTCCCTCAGCGTGGCAGGGCCAAACTGCACTGTGAGCAGCAATATGAGCAGTGATGACTGGGGGCAAAGAAAGACAGTTTGGAGAGAAAAGTCCTTCACTCAGGAAAAGTCCAAACACTTGAGGGGTGTAAAGTGGAGATATCACCAGCAGAAGAGCCGAGTTCTTTCAGCCCTGATTGTGCATTGTCACCTCTTTTTAAATACAAAGAAGTATGAACATATTACAGAGTGAGTAGAGCTAAGAATGAGGAGCACTGTGATGGAGAGGAACATATGTAAGAGGCCTTTTAATTCAGAAGTAACCCACATGACATGAAAACTGGAAAAAATCGAGTCTCATGCCACTGTGTAAAATTGAGAACTAAAATGCTCTTAGATCTGCTGGTTCTAGATTAACAATTTATTCCACATAGAGTAAAACACCTATACACATATTAAATAGTCTCTGTGGAAGAGTTTTCATCATCATTGTATTGTATAAAGAGGGTAACTGAAGCTTAGCATCAATTCACAAAGTGAGCTGAAGCAATCAGTTAAAAGTGGCCAATGTATTAAATAGCAATTACCATGAGTGGGGAACTCTATGACACTTAGGGGACCATTAGGAACCCACTAGAAAATGCAAATTCAATGCACAGACAGATGGGAATGGTCCTTTCTTCCACATGGAGCTTGCAACAACCTTTATTAATAAGAAAACTACAGGATCATCTTTGCAACAAAGGAACTTACAGGTGGACCAGGGTTTCCAGGAGCCCCTGAGAAGCCAGGCATTCCAGGGTGGCCCTGAAGAATGAAAAGAGAGACTTTCTTTAGTCATTATTCACACCTCTAGTCATATAAAAGTTAATTGGTAACTGAACATTGTGAAGTAACATCAAAGCTAGACAATACCCAGACAGAGATGGTTATAAGGAAACAAAGAACCATGGTTTTTTAAAACAGAACCTTGGTTTTCAAGGTGAACACTTCAGAAATATCATAGTTGTATTTTCAGGTACTTTTTCCAATATGTACCTCAGTCTACTGTAATGGAAGATGAAAATGGATATTGTGGAATTGTACATACAGGAGTTTAGGCAGGAAATCAAACCTGTTTAAAATATCCTACAAATTCCATGGAAGAGGAGCTGATTTGCATATTAAACTACTGACTCAGCCCTTGGAAAAATTACCTATGAAAGTTTGCTCTAATTTAGACCAGTCTCCTCTTTCCTATGACAATTCCTGAAAGGGATCATCCTTACATTCATCTTCTAAAACAAATATAAACACTGGATTTTTCAACCCAAAGACATCCGACCTCCTGGATACCATCTAGGGATTGTCTGAGGAAGTTACTAAGATTTAGGTAATGTAGAGAATTGAATGCATTTAATCCAGAGCTGAGATAACAGATGATACAGAAAGGTTTTTACTGGAGATGAGGATGGAAATCTGTGGAGGATTGCTATAGTTTCAATCTTCAGCATAGCCCATTTGTGGTTTATGAGTGATGAAGAACTCCCATCTTCCTGCTTTGCCTCTGAGAAGGGAATTCTTCCACTGACATCACAGGAATTACAGATGAAGGGAGAAGCACAGTGACAACACTGTTGGAAAGCACGCTGTTTTTACCTGTTCACCTTTTTCTCCTACATCCCCAGTCATACCACGATCTCCTTTAGCACCCTGATAATAAAACAAAAAAGAGCCATTGAAAGTCACTTCAGTATTGTGACAACTTTTTGACCTATTTCATAAAGCACTTGGACATGTGAGCATAAAAGTTATGAATTAAGACTGAGCCCTCCTTGCCCTTCTCTTAAGTTCTTCCCTAGAATTTTACTACCAGTGCTGGAGCCAGGAATATATGTGAAGGATGGCCTTTGAGCAGTCCCAGCATAGCTGGTTTTTAATGGTATAGTCTCATAGACATAAAGAGGAATTACACATCCTTAAAAAGCAGGTAGGTTGTTAGGAACTTCACTAAATCACATCTTGGTAAGGAATCATCTGGCCCAACAGACTTCCACAGTATGAGCTAGTAATCTCCCCTCCCTTCAGGAACAACAGCTATGAAAATGGCATTTCCAAGGTGCAGCCTGAAAATTCATGCCCAGAAAGTACTCCCCCATTTCTCTCACTGCCTTTCTGTCCTAATGACACAGAACAGACAGCTAACTCAAATGTAGATATCTATATTATCAGTGCTTCAAGTAAGGCAAGGCGAGTCTCACACAGTGAAAAATACTGAGGTGATGTTGAACGAGTTATGAACAATGTACAGAACAATAATGAACTGCTGGTCATGGAAACAATACTTTGGTTTACTACATGAGAGCTAGGAGAAAAGGGGGAGAGGGAGGGTTTCTATCTATTAATTAAAAGAGCTCTAATTCATATGGATAGAAAGCACAAAGCTGCTCATGAGCAAAGATCTGAAGTTCTACTGCTCTGTTCCAGAATGGGACCTAATGGTTTAGATGGTGTTGGTAAGGACAATATACCACATAGTCATAAGTAGAGAGTAATTTAAATCTCTCACTGCAAGATTCCTCCTAATATATTCAGTAAGGACTCACAAAGACTGTCTCTGTTCCCATGGTTCTTACAATATTTGCTTTTAGCGTTTGCGAACTCTTTTCACTGAATTCAAGTTAGGCTATTTATCAATTGCTTGATTTTATTTTATGCACATGTACAGTTTAAAATTTGCCCTTTTATTTCACCTAAACATCTGGTTTTGCTGCCTAAATCTCTGCTTTCTTATAACAGAGAAGAAAGTAGTAGATGTGGTATGTCTCAGACTGCTTGGCATTTCTGCCTGTTATTGGCCTTATGTGTTACTAATTGTCTTGAAAATTTTATCCTGGAACATTCTTTCATTTTGATCAGCTCTGTATTTACTTTTGAGACTGGACTGCTCTCTCCACCACACCTTTAATTGCAAGATATAAAATTAATTCGTGAATCTCTATTAGCTTGTCCTACACCCTAATAAGTGCAAATACAAAGATGTTAAATAGCAGGACTTAATTTTAGACAGTAGGCCAGTAATGCAGGGATATGTGGAGGAAGCTCTGGTCCGTCATGAAATCACCTTCTCTCTCCCTCCACTGATGTTTTTTAATTTATTTCACATTAGAAAGTTGTGAAGGTTTCAGCTGTGACCAGGCGCTGGCATTGTGAGCTGACTGATGACAGACCTCTTGATGGGAAATGCTTGAAATGTGACATTATTGGAATACTTCAGACAATGGAAGTTTTGTGTTGGCTTATCTCCCTAGACCATAAGGCAGAAGCACATAGCTGAAACAAGTTCTTCCTATAAGAAAGGATATAGCTGAAACAAGTTCTTCTTATCCACAGAGTCTGTGGATAAAACCACCATGGGAGATGGTGCACATGGAGCCCAGCAGCTCAGTGCAGCAGCCTTCATTTAAGTGGTTCCAGAACATAACATTCGAAGAGGAGGCACGGTGGCTACTGCTGAGGCTTTGATTTCGTCCTTACATAGTTTGGGTTGAAACTTACACTCAAGTCCTTATCTGTCATCAGAACAGCCATGTAAAGAAACTCAGCATCAAGAATCAGGCCCTTCACATGTGTGTGTCTGTGTGTGAAAGGGATGGTAGAAGGCACTATTGAAGTGAAACAGCATCCGTGTGGGGAGCTGGGCAGTTCTGCCCACCCAACAGGGCACTGCTACCTCTTCACACAGAGATGGATCCCACCAAGGTCCTGCTGCAGCCATTATACTCACAGTGTCATAGAATGGTCTGGGTTGTAAGGGACCTTAAAGAACACCCAGTTCCAAACCATCTGCCATGGGCAAGGACACCTTCCACTAAACCAGGTTGCTCAAAGCCCCATCCAGCCTGGTTTTGAACACTTTCAGGGATGAGGCATTCACAGCTTCTCTGGGCAACCTGTTCCCAGACTAGTTAGTGTGATTAGCTAGTCACAACTAGACATTTTCATTGGACAACTGAAAAAAAAAAACAAACAACCAACCTTTGGGCCATCAAGGCCAGGTGGCCCTGCAGGACCTCTGGGACCAGCAACCCCCTGCAACGCAGAAGAGGTAGAGATAAACTCTAGTTTAGTCCACAAGCATCTAAAAAAGATTCAGTAGATTGTTGATGAAAAAAAAAAAAAGAACCATTTTATAAGAAACCATCAGCCATATTATAAGAAAAACAAGGTTACAACAGATCCAAGGCATGGTCACTTCCCCAGCTCTCTTACCATTTTCCCATCCTGGCCATCTCTACCTGGTGGTCCTCGGAGACCTTTATCACCTTTGAAACCTGGGATGCCGGGCAGTCCTGGTGGGCCAGGAGGGCATTCACTGCACACATCCTTGGAGAGAACGTGGAGACACACATCAGCAACAGACTGCAGGCACTCAGCAGACCCTGCAGACACCCAGTATGAACACAGCACCGTGGTGCTGGTATAACATGCAAACCTTTGCAGTTTTACCTCACTGGGTAGGATTGGTGTGAATTTGCCTCACAGAACTGCAATGGGGGCAGTGTAGTGCGGAGTGAGTGTCAGCAGCTGAGCTCACACATGCTCCCATGGGGAGTTTACTATTACTTCTATGTCCTAACAGATCACTGAGGATCAAGAAACCAAGGAAAAACTCCTTCCTAATGTGGAGGTCAGAGAGTTGCAAAGCAAGGCTACCAAGAACAACATCGTTTTGAAGCTTCATGACTACTAGAAAACTGTGTCTGCACCAATCTGAAAGAGCTGAGTTACTGCTCAGAGGGCAGTTTCTAGGGAAAAACAGGTGCAGCGCAATGTCAGAAGGGGTGTTCTGCAGGGAAAACTGTATTTAGCAGCTGGCATTGCCAAGGAGAACTCATCCGATGGAGTTTGTGAAGACTAAGTGAATGTCACAGTGTCCTGGCCAAATTTTATCATGGAGATTCACTACCTCCCTCCTTCCAAATTCTTTGAAGCATCATCTCAGCAGTCTTAACACTTTAGCTATGCTCAGGAAATTAAATACAATGCTATGACATTTCCATTTCAAAGGCAGACTCTCTTCAGCAGAAGGGGAGAGAATCCTGCCCATAGGAGACAGCAGAGCACAACAGACAGATCATCAGGCTGGGGGTCAGGAGACCTTGCTACAACACCCGCCTCTGTCAATGATCTGTTGCAAAATTGTGGGGTAAACTGTCTTTCTGAGTCTCAGTCCCTACATGCACCTTTATCTACTTGCAATGTCAGTGCTTGAGAAGCACCCAGAACAGCAGAGCCCTTATTTCACCTGGAATTTCAAGGTGCTGCTTTAGACAGATCTGTACCAACTGTGGAGTGAAAAAATACCAAGCAGAAGGAATGCACGAGTGTGTTTAAGCAGAGGAAAAAATTGACAGAACACCAAAATGATGTCCCGTGCCCAAGAATGTCTTGTTCTTGTCCAGATTAGAAATCCCAAACAATGTCTTACAGTGAAACCTCCAGAATCATACTGGGCTCCACAAAACAAAGACAGCTCTTCAAAGAAGTCATTTAACAGTAGCAATCCTAAAAGGGCCCTTTTGTTAATGTGGTCTGTAAAAGAAGGCAATTGTTTAGTTTGTTTTAATCAATAAGAAAGGATTTCTTGCCATGTTTCAAGACAGCTTAAAAGACTCTCAACTCAGCTCATGCAAATCTGTAAGGATTTTGCAGTCATCACCTACCAAAGACTGACTTGTTTCCCAGACAACTCTCTACATGGAGAGTAAAAGCAGACAGATCATCACTTTTGAAACATGGGTGCTTTTTGGGTTAATTACCTGCATCCTTTTAGATGCACAAACTAGCTTTGCACACGCAGTTCAAAATTACTCTAGTCACTGTTGAAGGTGTATGTGAAAAAATCAGATATTTTATTGATTTGGTTTCCTTTCTCTGGTTTAGAGAATACAACTGGATAATGTTTATCCTCCTTGGGAATGCATGCCTTTGAAAGAACTGAGAAAGATTTAAAGTTCTTATAGGGATCTTTGTAGGTCATTTCACTGCTGGGGATGGCATTTTGATCTCCAGTGTGAGCTCTAATGTCCCAATACTCGTGCAAGCAGGAGACTTACAAGTTTCAAGCTTTGACAGAGTGTTTAAAGACACCTTTTGCACTTGTAGTCAGACATTTTCCTATCACAAAGTGATAGTCAGGTCTGAATCAAACACACAGATAAACTCTCACCCTCATCAAAGGCTGATTACCTTTACCAGGAGATTTATGTCCTCTGGAGAGAGCAGGGGTGGGGAACCCTGTGGAATGAGAAATTCATTATCTCAGACAATTTTAAAAGGCAACAAAACAGTAGATTTTTTTTTTTTCCTTAATGTGCTCATTGTTTTCCCTTTCTTTGCCTAGGACTCACTGCGACAAACATGCACTTCATCACATCTGAGATGAGTTCTTGCTGAGGGCACTGCACAATGGTGCTAAAAAAGTGCCTTTAAAATTTTGGCTTTTTACATGCAGAATATCCAGTTATTTTCATACCATTCCAAAACCATCACAGATATTTTTATCATAACCCCTTAGTGGGTCTTAGTGTTTTCTGATTTGCTCTGCTGGGAAAAGCAGCAGTGGAAAAGCACTGGAGTGCTCTTCTGAGTTGAGGCGTAGAGGTGCAAACTGAGTTAAAAGGAAGATGTAACACAAAAATGAAGTTACATACAGGTTTTCCGGGAGGTCCCCTTTCCCCTGGGTTTCCAGGTAGACCCTAAAGATCAGGAGAAAGAAATAAAAATATGAAATTATCATGCAATAACCCCCTGGTTGCTCCTACGCTCTGCTGACTGCTCTGGACTCACACGCATTTTACTGTCTGCTGCTGAGCAGCGCTGCTCTTTGCATGTGAAAAAGAGTAAACACAATACTTGCAACTTTAACATCCTCTGAACTCCTCCTAAACCCCATTTACTTACCGTGTGACCTTGCTAAATTCATTTCAGTTACACAGAGATTGAAATTGCTTTAGTTTGTCTTCCGGTCACAGGAAACGCTATGAACTGCAATAGTGTGAAGGTTGAAGCTTTAAATCTCTGATGGCATCTGTAACATGCAAAATTGAGACCTTGCAAACAGGTTTGTTTGTTTGGGGAGCTGTAGTGGTTTCAGTTTTCATGAGATGAAGGCATAGAAATCACCAGCATCCTTAGAATTTTAGGCCCAGAAAGTCACGGTTTGGAAAAGGGACAACCCCCACCCCTCAGTGCATTTCTCTTACCCGTCATTAGCAAGTCATTAGTTCGTTAAAAACAAAATAAAACAAAAACCACATCCAGAGATTATTGTAATATTTTTCCATAAACTAATGCTCACATGGGAAACCAAATCTTTTGAACAGGACAGTTGGTCACTGTCCAGATGGTGACAGAAATCTTCATTGCGAGGATCCCTGCAGTGGTGTTATAAGATAGACTTGGTGAGATTCCCCCAAATGACTTTCTGATAAATTCCTGTATCCACCTGGTCCATCACCCTGTGTCATCACTCAAACATATGCAGTTCTATCTATACTGAGAACCTTAAAGAGCACACAAAATATCTTCCATCTATCTTAACCACATACAAAAGCTGTCCTACTGTCCTGCCTGACCATTTTTGCTTCTAAAGGAACAGTTTCTACTGACCATCTAAAAGCACCTTATCTGTGTTCAGTTTTGTTGATTCAGAAGCAGGTCCCACACGGAGTGCTCTCTGGGGTGCTTCCAGATTTGCCACCCAGGATGTTCACAGAATAGTTTTGGTTGGAAGGGACCTTAGAGAACATTTTGTTTCAATCCCCTGCCGTGGGCAGGGCAACCTTCCGCTAGGCCAGGTTGCTCAAAGCCTCATCCAGCCTGGACACTTCCAGGGATGGGTCATCCGCAACTTCTCTGAGCAACCTGCCCTTGAGTAAAAATAAGGAAACATTATAGCCATTTATAGTTTTGCCTCTCCCACAGTGCATCAAAGTGAATCTAGAGGACTGTGGGATGTTTGCTAAGTCCTCTTTCTTTCACAGGTGCTAATTGTCAGGTCATGCTTTTGGCATCCTCTTCACTGTGGTTCTCAGCCACTTCTGCAAGTGGGAAGAGGGCTGGCTAAATAGGAATTACACAGATCTTATATTCCCAGACCTACTTTGCTCAAGAAGACTCACACAGCACTCTCTTTAGAAAGTGTGATGCAAAGCAGAGACTTGAACCATGAGAATAATCCTGTACCAGAAAGCAACACAGAAAAGACAGTTCAGAAATGTCTTTCATGCTGACTACTAGCATAGCTATAAATAAAGAGCTATACTCTTTCTGCCATAGGGCTCACTGACAGCCTTTTACTTTGGGATCTGAAACATGAACAAGGCACTAGTGGTGTAATTTTAGTATTTAAACAAGATTTTTTAGAAGAAGAATATAGGAAAAGACTTAGTTATGTGAAAAGACACACAAGAAGAGGGTGAATAAAACTCAAATCCTTGGGAAGATTTAAGCACAGCTGTGATATCCGCATGGTATCAGGCTGCCTTGAGACAAAAAGGGATGGACCTATTTTCTTGCACGCTGTATGATGTGGAGCTGTGATGTCTTTAACAGGGCATAAATGAGACAGGAAAAGAGATTAAGTTCTGTGCCATGGCTGACAAACCTGAAAACCACTGAATTCCCAGGAAAAGTCAAACAATTGAAAGGTACAAGACTGCAGAGAATGCCCTTTGAAGAGTGCTTCTCTGAACCAAAAAGAAAAAAACAGATGTAGGATGATGGCACTTCAGCACACTGCATTATCAGAGAACAGTCAAATGAAAGCAGAATCCACAGTAAAGGAAGTATCGAGGGTCTATAGAGGCCTGGAATTAGAAAAGGCTGACAAAAAGGGTCAAGCTGCAAGCACAGAAGCACAGAATCAAAATATTCTGAGTTAGAAAGGACCCACAAAGATTGAGTCCAACTCCTGGCCCTGCACAGGACAATCCCAAGACCACTTCGTGTCCCTGAGAGTATTCTCCAAACATGTCTTGAACTCTGTCAGGCTTGGTGATCACTTCCCTGAGAAGCCTGTTCCAGTGTCTGGCCACCATCTGAGTGAAGAACCTTTTCCCAATATCCAAACTAAACCTTCCCTGGCACACCTTCAAATTGCTCAGAGCAGGATCAAAATGCTAGAATGATGACAGGGAGGGTATAACTGCATCTGACAAGGTAATAGTGGGGGGACAATGCAAAGGAGAAATCCAGAAAATTAAAAAAAAAAAAAAAAA
>VXAY01003566.1:1598134-1647175 GCA_013399855.1 Oxyruncus cristatus | reverse complement strand
AAAAAAAAAAAAAAAAAGAAGAAAAAGAAAAGAGAAATTAGTCCGACAAAAAAACTATCTGGCACTGAAAAGAAATGCTGCTAACAGGATGTAGGAAAATGTGCAGCCCCAAATAACAAGCTCATAAAGTCTGAACGCTTCCAGGAACTTGCAGCCACAAGGTGGAATATCCAGTGAGTGGTACAGCACTCACCAATATAGGGAAAAAAATGTCAGCAGTGAGGAGATGTGATGCACAGGATCCAGAGTATCGGTCTGCAAAATCTGACACACAGGAATTATTGTTGACTGGGAACTGATGGAAACTGTGATGATGTTTGTTATGCTGAAAAATGATGTTCAGGTGAGTGGTGCATGAGAAAATACATTACTTAAAGGAAGTCTATAAAGAAACATATAAGTGTATAAGGAAAGTGTGTAAGTCACACAAGCTTATGGTGGAACAGTTATATTACAAGAATGAAAATTAAATTTGAAATGCAATAACTTAAATAGGTTATAAGTTACAGCAATAAAGAGACAAGAGGAGGTTTAACAAATGCACTCTGGTCTGGGGTGTAACTATCCTAAAAAAAAAACAGAAAAGCTCCTTGGAACTGTCCATCTAACTGCAGGGGAAAATCAACCCCAGAAAAGAAAACTCTGTTTTTCAAATCCAATGGCAGTAATATATGCATCCACAAAGGTTTTATAATTATGAAAGTAAACTCAGGGGAGGATTAACTTCCCAGTAATGCTGGAACTTAGTTACCATGAATAATTAACCTAATTAAAATGTGATTAATTCAATGTTTATGTTAATTAAAATTATCATAATCAAAATACAGAAAGGGCCTATTAAACAGGTGCCCTCACTGCTAATAGTAGGATAAGAGAATGTCTCATTCAGATTGTTTCCTAATCTAAGGGCACTAAGTAGGTGTGTTGAACAGAAATGTTTTATCTCTCAGCAGACAGTTAGAGGATGATTCCCAAAATATGCAGCGTAAGGGGATTTGGCCAGAGAGTGTCTGCTCCTTTGGGAGTATCTGGTCAAAGACCTGTTTTCAATGCAACAAGATAAAATAAGGAAAAAGACATAAATTAGAACACCAAGGACACAAACCTGACCAACAAATAAGGGTGGCAGTGATGGGAAGCAAACCTGGAAATTCACACTAATTGATGAAGGGATTTGGAAGTGTGAGGAGGCTTATTCCAGCAAGATTATCTGATCCAGGACCTTGTCGATTGGGAAATTAAGGGCAAAGGAGGAAATCAGAAACTGAATATGCCAAGACACAGACAGACCAAGAAACAAATCTTGTCACTCACACCCATTGATGGGCTATCAGGAAACCACAGGCTGCACTTCCAGGGAGACCAGTCTGGACTTTGCAAGTGATAAGATTGTAAACCAGGGTGACCCTGAACTGGGAGGGTGCAGGAATTGATGGAGCTGGGGAGATGCATGAGGGGCTGTGCAGGGGAAAGGTCAGCAGAGAGTAACAGAAAAGGGTGTAACAGGGGCTGGTCATGCACAGAATAGGGCTGGTGGATGAATTTGTTTGGTTGAGCTCTGCACCTCATCACCGTGGTTTGTCCAGTCATCTTATATCTTCCTATAAACTTTTCACAGAATCATACAATGGTTGGGTTGGAAGGGACCTTAAAGCTAATCTGGTCCCAGTTCTCCATCCATGGCCAGGGATACCTTCTGCTAGACCAGATTCTTCAAAGCCCCATCCAACCTGGTCTTGAACAATTTCAGGGATGGGGCATCCACAGCTTCTCTGGGCATCCTATGCTGGTGCCTCACTGTATGCACAGTAAGGAATTTCTTCCTAATATTTAATTTAAATCTACCTATATGTCAGGAGGGACCTGGTCTGCAGCAGCTGGAGGAGACAGCCATGCATAAAACATCATTTAACATGTAGAAATATTTGTTTTAATAATTCTCACACTAGGAGTTTGGCCAGTTTCTCTGACAGAAGGTACTTAAGGCTACACTATTTTAATACTTGATACAGGAATAGTGCAGATTAAAATCTGATTTGGATTATTTTTTTTCCAAAAGCAAGAGCAATTTTTTTAAGTGACTGAGGGCATTAAAGCAGGCACAATATGCAATACTTCAATTATGGAACAAATTAGTTTTTTCATCAGGAAAAACAAAGACCTGAAAAACCCCACTGTTTGGGCTTTAATAATCAGAGCTTTAGTTAATCAGAAAAAAAAAAAAAGGAAATTAAAGATAAGAAAATAAGGTACATGAGAGAAGACAATATCTCCCAGCGTTGTCCCAGAAGAAGAAAATTTGTAGGGCTTTATGGACATAATGAACTCCATAGGACAAATAAATACCAAGCCTTTTGCAAAGAGGAACAGAACAAGGCCAAAACATCATAACTATAATATGCACTTAAACAAGAATTTTCAAAACCTAAATTTTAATAAAACAAGACACTGTCCTGAGAACTCTTGATATTTGATTGAGTTGCCAACAGATATTTCACAAGGTGACCCTGAGCAGTGCTATCAGAAAAAGAAAAAAAAGGCACAGGGTTTTAGGACACTAGAAAAAAGTTAGAATGTAGTCATGTAAAAACCGAATTTATTCTCCTATTGGAGATAATTCTGGCCAAAACTATTGCAAAAGAAGTATTGACTATTTCACCTTCTGAAATACAATTGTAAATCTGATTTGCAGTGTCAGAGAGTACAACAACTTATAGCTGACACTTCCACAAGGATCTGATGAGTTTGCAACCGGAAAAAACAATGAAAAGAATAATTTAATGTATGTAAATGTGATTTAAAAGATTTTTTCTGCCTCAGAAAAAAACATGGAACACATTTGCAGAGGCCACATCAAAATACGAGACTCTGAGGCAAGTCATTAAGGCAATTGACACTGAATGGCTTGGGAGTTGCATGGTAAATTCATATTAGCAATTCAAATTGGAGCTTTTCTAACTGATGCCATACTGTTTGAACACAGCAGAGTACAAAAATGGGCATGCTTCAGAGAATACAAGAACACTTCATCGATATCTAAGAGGGCAAAAACAGAACAAAAAATTCTCTGTACTAGTTAAATGAAAATAGAGATCAAGAAACTGTGAATGCATGATCTTGTCAAAATAGGTTATCCCTGCTGTAACACCAGAAATGCTGGAATATGCAGTGAGTGTAATAGAGAATGTGTTTTACAAGTACCATGAAGAATACTTCTGTTTGAGTTTATCTTCTGCAGGGAAAAAAAAAAAAAAAGATGAAAAGACTGCAATACAAAGACTGCAGTGCTGCCTCTCCAAGAGCTGACCAGTCGACGCTGGTCTGAGAAGAGCCAGAGACTCTGAAAAGTTGCCTCTGGCTCTTGCCTCACATAACACAGTTGTAATAAACCCATCTGTCATATCTCCTGTTTAAAACCTCTTGATTAAAAATCTCAGCCATCTGAGGCAAGGTGAGGAGATCTAGGGACAGTCAGCAGAACACGATCTGTAGTTGCTCAGGGACACAGGGTGATGGAGGCAAAAGACCATTTCTACCATTGTGGGATGTGGAAGAATATATTGATATTATCATTTATCTGGTAACCAAGTATAGAATCACAGAATCATAGAATGGTTTGGGTTGGAAGGGACCTTAAAGGTCATCTCGTTCCAACCCCCTGTCATTGGCAGGGACATCTTCCACTAGACCAGGTTGCTCAGAGCCCCAGGGCTTTGAACACTTCCAGGAATGGGGGCATCCACAACCCCTCCAGGCAACAAGTAGGTGGGAAGAAAACTTTTAGGCCACCTGGTGTATTTCAATAAAGCCATGCTAGAGTTGAAAATTGCTTGTTGTGGAGTTAGTGGAAACTGGTACCCATTTCAGACATGATAGCATCATGAAACAGTGCTGAGAAGGAGAGTTACAGAAAGTCACTGCCCCATCCCCACAGCGTTCCCTCAACAGGCACAAATCCAAAGATCAAGCTTTTCAAAATCTTCAGAGCCTCCTTCAGAGGACTGGTTTCCACATCACAGAGAAAAAAAGTGCTCCTCTTTCTGATTCTACACTGCAAGAGAACCAGGCAGCAAGAGGGGACAGTCTTCCAGCTGGGACTCTGCCACATTCCTCTCTGTTCCTCAGTTCCGTGACTCACCCACGGAGACAGCAGGAGAGAGGACAACGCACCAAGAGGTTAAGATGTCATCAAACATGAACAATAGCAGCAGCAAAATGAACTCATAAAGAACTTTTTTCAACAGCTGTGGCCCTGTTTGCATAGAAGTACTACAGGCTACTTATATCAGAGGTTTCTAAGAACTTCCTAGACAGATTAACAGCCACACTTTTCCAGTGTGGGATCATTCCCCAGTGTATGCTGCCATTCTCCAGTGTCATTTTAAAATGGTTCAGTGGCACAGTCCACCACTTTCCTTGAGGCAGTCCTTATCCCAACTGTTTTCCCATCTGACATCCTAACCTGTAAGCACTCCACTTCTGTGAATCATGTCCCTTAGACCATCCTAGTAACACTCAGTGACTGCAGTTGACTGTAAGCATACATTTTCAAAGGTATTAGATTCGAGCACTGGCAAATTTATTGAGCACTTACACTTTTATTTTACTTACATCCTGCCCAGGAGGCCCCTGTGGTCCGGGGATACCAGGAACACCACGGGGACCCTGGTAGGGAGTTAACAGACAAACCCAATAACATGAGTAGTATTTATGAGGTGCCTCTCAGCTGAAGAAAAGAAATCCTCAACCTAATAGTTATTGGGGTAAAATTAACTAGCAGTTAAACAACTATGAGAGAGTTTAAGAAAAAAATATAATTAAATGTCAAAGTGAACTATTCCAGTATCTATCATTTCTGTGCCTCAAGGGACTTCATGAGCATCACTAAAGTCAAGGTTCACATACATTGACTGGAAAGGTAATAATGGTCCTTTATAGGAGGCAAGTTTCTGAACAGGCAGAAAATATGACTGAGCACAGGAAGGTAGAGGAGAAAAGAAGGTCCAGTTCCTCAGTGCCAAGCTATCACACTGGCTAGGACTGGCTGTTGTGATGGAAATTCATGTCAGTGTCTGTGAGAACATGATACAGTTGTTTCACAGCAGTGGATTTCATCCTTGTAAAACTGACTGTTGAGGAACCAAGTGTGTTTGGTGAGTACCAAAATCTGTAAGATTTCAGTAAGAAAAATGCTTAAAAATGGTTTATTTAAAACCTTTTGAGGCCATGGCTGTAAGACATAGCAGTGTGTCCTGAATTATGTGCCTTGACATAATTTTTTGAATGAAGAGTGAAAAAATTAACTGATTTTTTTCTCTTGTAGGATTATTGACACATAAGGAAAAGTTTTCACCAGGCCAAGACTCTCAATCAACTCTTTCTCACAATTCAATATAGGAGACAAATATCTGGTAATGCACAAGACAATTCCCCTTTGGAGGGTCAGCCCCTGTGTGACCAACCCTCAGGCAAAACCAAATTGATTACATGTGCCCTCATGAAATCACTCGTAGAAACACAAATAATGTGATTACCCCCCTCCCCATAAAATTTGGGTATAGCTAGAAAGACATACTGTACCAGTGACCCTTTGTCTCCTGGGGGTCCTGCAGGGCCCTGCAAACAGAAAAGACACAGCAATAAAACTACTTAAAATTAACATCCCCCTTCATCTGATCAGGGAGTGTCCTGAAGCATTAAGGGATTGTTTGCTGCATTGGTCTGCGTGGCTGCACACAGGAGTGTGTGTGTGCACTGAATACACCCTTCTCCTGGTCGGATCTGGGGACACAGAACCACACAGAAACACAGCATCTGTTGGGCTGGGACATCCCACAGGACCTCTGAGCTCTTTAATTTAGGTCAAAGCAAGAAGTCTAGTGGGCTTGTGTATGTTATCTGTTTGGGGATGCAACTTAAAAAGGAGCAGCTGAGTAGAGTGAGGTACTAGAAGGTACCCACTTCTGTAGGAACACCATAGAAGTGGTGCAGTGCCCATATCCAGCATGGATAAATCAGTCTGGTATTCCAAACACACACAAAACAAGGCTTATCCTCACATCCTTGGGGTTGTGTTTGAATAAATTGGCTCACACTGTAACTCCTCTCCCTTTTCTTTCTCTTTCAGGTACAGCAACTCACTAATCCTCATCCAGGCCTCCATGCAAGACACCTTAATGCTGCGCTCAGGCAACGGCTGATTCTGAACCCATGGTAATATCAACAGAGCAAAGCAGGGCAAGATGGAAACCTTTCTGCTTATTCAGCACTGGAAACCTTTCTACTTATTCAGCACATACACCCACTGGGCAGCTTCAGCATAAACATGTGAATTCACTCCAATTCTCCAAGCAGTTCCCTCTTCTGTTGGGAAGACACACTCTGCTAATGCTCAAGTTTATGGTTCAGTGTTATGTAAATTGTAACTCAATACTTTAGCAGATAAGGTAAAAAAAAAAATCCCCACCTACATATATTTTTTGTGCAGGGAGAAAAGACTGAGAGAGGTTAAGGGCACAGGAGGAAACAGGGCGAGTATTTCAATTAAAAAGAGTTGCTGGCTCACAGCTCTGAAGCTGAATTATTATAAACACAATTTTGTTACCTTGCTGTAAGCGGTAGAGACTGACACTTTTAATTTAGTGTGTAATATGCAGCAAAGAAGCTCCACTGATTTTATTCTGATTTGCTGTTTGATTTTTATTTTTTTTTTTCTGTAGGATTCAGCCTGATAGATTTGGCGTTATACAGGTTTTTTTTATAAATTCCACAGTCTTTGCACTGGGGCTGAGGTTATGATAGAAAAAAACAGTGGGGAAAAAAAACCCCCACATTATAGTAGTTGTTTGGTTTTGCAGGTTTTTTTAAGTTTTTAGTGAAGCAGATTAAATAAATAAAACTTGTATGAGATTAGTGTGGTTTGTAGGTGGCTACACACTCTGACAGTGGGCAAATAACAATGACACAGAAAAATAGCAATCTTCTGGTGTGAGACAAGTGATGTCTGCATTTGTAGTCAAGTTCTTAGCCATTTGTTTTCATGGATAGAGTGATGCTAAAGCCCCAATGAAGAATAACTTTGTCATCTTGTGTACATCAGGATGCAGAACTGAACTCTAACCCTGTACTGAATCTAAAAATCTCTAATTAAGAACCACCAACAAGCTGGTGACTTTCAAACAAGCCAGATATTCATTTGCTAATTTAATTTTAGTTTTAATAATAATGACTGAAAACTAACAAATACAAGAACACCACTGCTGCTTAGATAAACCTTAACAAATGACACCCAGCTAATCTTCAGCCATTGGCAACCTGTGATGACCATGAAGGCCATGACACAGTCACAGTGTGAAACATGACTGACCCAATCTGCTTTAACTTAGAAAGAATTCAGCATGATAAAAGCAAATATTAAGTGTCAGTATTACCCAGCAATATGACTTGTCATTTCAAGGCAATTTCCGGTACTCTTTGGGAAATTTATATCTAGATAAACAGAACATTGATAGCCAAACATTTACTGATCAGTACAGAATCATGGCATGTACAAGGTATTGCAAAAGAATAAAAGAATGCAAGGTTTCAGATGTCTTCTAGTAATTACAGCTAGAAAAAGAGATTGCTTTCTCCTAAACATATTTCAATAGCAAATTCAGTGCAAATCTGGAGGTCTCTGAGCAGGGCTACAGCCAGAACACTCCCGAATCTCCTTCAGCTCAAGAGGAGTTGCACATGAGAAGTACTGGAGTGATAAAACTCCAGAAATAGGAAAATCCAAATTTTCCAGAGCAGACTCTCAGATACACCTTGTGACCTACTAATATGCAGGAGGTGAGGGCAGAGCCAGATGAGGTCCAACTAACTAAATGTTTGTGGGAAACTATGGGGATGATGGCCCTTTTGGAACACAGCAATTTAAGCAATTTGATTTTGTATTTTGCTACCAGAGTGTCACTATGCCACTGATGTGGGCACGTGTGCCACACTCATCCCTTCAAACAGGGTAACAGCAAGGTTATGTCCAGTACACCAGAGCTGCTGGCTCAGCACAGATCTCCACTCACCCACAGCCAGTGTGTCAGGATGATGCAGAAAATTCAGGAGTGACAGCCAGTGATACCAATAATTCCCAGAGCACGTTTTCTGCCTCTCCATTTCAACTAAAACTGAGTGCTTTAGGAGCCCTCAACAACAGATGTGTGATACCTGAGCCACGAATGGCAGCCTCTGGACTAGTCTGAAATTTGCACCTTTAGAAGGCAAAATGTCCAATAGGCAGAGTTGAGCACAGGTAACACTTTCCCTAGGTGGCAATGGGTAATTTTCCACCTTATTACAGGTTGCAGCAGGATCTGCTACTTACAGGGGGTCCAGCCAGGCCGATTCCTGGCACACCTCTGTCTCCTGGCTGTCCAGGGAGGCCAGGAGCTCCCCTTTCACCCTGAAACAAAGGAAGAAGTTATAGGCTTTGTGCACTGATGAGAAAATGTGCTGAAATGCAATTAGGTTGTACAACAGAACGTCGCACTGACACATCCTGACCCCGTTCTGCCCACAGAGGAACATCAGGCTGAGGCAGCGTGGGGACATGGCACAGTTAATGTCTCATCATGCCAAGAAAACTGTCCTCTTCCACCACAGGAGCCCCAGCCCACCTCTGAGAGCATTCACACAACATCAGTGTGTTCCACGTCACATGTGACTGGGAACATAACCTCTGCAACTATTTTTCATTTATTTTAGTGCACAGCATCCAACTCCCAGCATTTAACGGAATCACCAAGGTTGGAAAAGACCCTCAAGATCATCTAGTCCAACCATAAACCCAGCACCACCTTAATGACCCCTAAGCTATATTCCCAAGAGCCACATCCAGATGCCTCCTGAGCACTTCCAGTGACGGTGGCTTCATCGGGGTATTGGGAACTCTCCTTGGCTTGGGGAAGCACTAAGCACTATAATACACTTTTGTATTTCTGTATTTCTAAGGTAGATGGCTAAGCCACAAAAACTGCTAAATACAGATTACTTATCTGGGGAGGACAGAATTAAGGATGTTTTATTACACCTTAAGGTACTCCTTCCCTTTACCATCATAGACCTACTCACAGTAGTGTATGAAATTCTTCTGGTTCAAAACATGTCAACAGTTCCACCACTCTCTCTTGAGCACTGTACTACAAAAGGGGAGCCCTCCCCTCTAGAAAACAGGATTTTCAAAGCAAAACCTGATTAGCACAGAAAACAACTTGACTCTGTTCAATGGACACTGCAGACAGAGGGCTACGAAAGAATTCAGCTACAATACTTTAACATCTGTTTTCTAGTTTATAAGGAGAAATCAATAAGACTTTCATGGATTGCATTGCAGGAGTAAGATTTGGTCTTACGTTTGTAGTAAATATATAACAATGAATCTTATTTATGCTATTTATTATGACATTATATCTAGGTATATAGGAGCATGATACCAAAATTGTTACCTGTGTATTTTGCCCACCCAAATTTCAATTAACTCCTATTTTTCCCTTTCTGTCTTCTCAAACTAATCTTATACCACCAAGAAACAATACTGCAAGGACAGTGAGAAAATTTATATTCTGATTAGTTCAAACACTCCAGCAGATCCCTTCTCTGTTATTTTATTTAAGAAGATAACTTCAATACAAAAAGTTCAATAGTATTTTCTGTGTACAATTAAGATTCTTACCTTCTTCTCTGGATATTGAAAAGAATATCTCATGAGATTGCTTTTAGTGTTTTTTTTCTGACTTTTATACTAATTCTCTGTCTAATTGTGTGTGTGTGTTTGTGGGTGTAGTGTGTGATCTGAACTGTCAAAGATATATGCAACAGACTACAATGTGTTCATACAAAATGCAGCAAAATAGAAAGAAATACTCATAGCAGTTTGGTTACTTCAAAAGTATGGGACCTAGTTGGATTGAGTCTCATAATGCTATAATCCTCCTGATATAATTTACAGAATCTCTTTGAACATCCTATTCTTTCCATCCGGATCAGGACATGGTCATTTCAAAGAGGGGAATTTCTGATGTGTTTTATTGGAAATTCAAGCACAACCCAGATGCTCCCAGAACCAAAGGTTTTTGCTGGTTTGTTCCTTTCTCTATTTGCTGTATACTTATAAGGGAATATACAATACTTTCAGCAGAAGAAATTAGTGTCATTAACCTCACCAACTAGTAAGTTTTTGCCCTAACTACAATATATGAGGGCAAACCAGGACTATCTGGTCCCACTGGAAAATAATTCACACCTCCCCAGAGAGGTGAAGGGAAGAAGTGCTTTGGAAGAGTGCTCTTTGAGGGGATGACAAGTGGTCTCAAGAGTAGATCATCCTTGAGCCATGCAATGTTTCTCTAGCTGTATGGATTAAAGGGCCCCAAAAACAGTTTCCCTGAAAAAAATGTGCCTTTAGCCCTTAGTCTGTGTTGAATTCACATAATGCTAAAAGGAAATTTAAATGTTCAAAGTATACAAATCTAATTCACATCTTAGCATCTACATAGACAGACATACTGCAATAATGGAGAAAGGAAGGTCCTAAAAGTCTAGGACTGCATTTTTGAGTGAAAGCTTCACAAACTACTTTCCAGGGAAAAAAAAAAAACATGTTTTCACCATATTTTTTTTTCCAGTTCAAGTGATTGAGAGTAACACTCCACAATGAAGTCCGTGATCACCTTATGTCCAAAGGGTCCCGGCAAGCCTGGTGGTCCTCTTTCCCCCTAAAGTGGCAGAGGCAAAATGAGAAAACAGTCACCATCCATCCAAACAGGAGCCTGGACTTTGATATAGTCCCTGCAGCAAGTACTCCACCACCCTCCTGACTTCAGATCATCCTGGAAATAGTTTACTGACAACATGTAAGCAAATTAAATCATCTGCCAACTTGGGAAGAATTAAATGCTTTTAGGGACCTTCCACCAGGCTACTAATTTTTTGGCTGATCACAAGGTCAATGGCTACTCCTCGTGGAGGTCTCCCTTTTCAGTGGCCACCACAGCACACCAAAAGGGGCTCAGTGTTCAGAAATGCAGCTTCATTTCTCTCTGCCGTTTTGGTTGCAGTGCTGTGATCTGGGGCATTTGGTACAGCCAGGCCCGTCATGGATTCTGGTAAATCCACTGCTCTCCTGCAAAAGTCGTACCTGTCTGTCTCATATTGAACTACTCAAGCACAAAGCTTGCCAGTTGTACTTACTGGTGCTCCATCTTTACCCTTCCCAGGCAAACCTGGCTCTCCAGCAGGCCCTGGCGCACCAGGTGGTCCAGGAAAGCCCACTTTTCCATCTTTTCCAGGATCACCCTGCAAAAGACAATCCATCAGAATTCTTAATAGACTAATAAAGACCATTCCTGTCTCAGGTCTTTCACTGGGGCTGAAAGATATGTATTTTTCCTAGTTTTCTCATCTGGATTCCTTCTGGTATCATAGGAAACACTCTTTTATGGAAAGTCTTTTCCTTCAGTAATCTCAAGGCACTTGTAATTTCCCTTAAGAAAAGTAAAATGAGACTTCAAACAGACCTCAAATTACCACGTTAGCACATCAGACACTCATTAAGTGAATTGGGCAGGTTGAAACTTTGAAACCTTAGATAAGTGATATGAAGGATTGGCTGCACACATATGATCCTTTACACAAAACGTTGACAAAATTTATAAGTCTGGATCCAGCCACACCTGAATTCCCTTTAACAGGAAGAGTTTAGAACACAAGGGGATCCTTCCTGAACCTCATGACTCAGTGGAAGGGTCTCCCTGACAATTCTGTCTGACTCTGTCCTTTATGCAGTAAATAATCAAGAGTACTTGCATTGAATCTTGTTAAACCATTGTGGCATTTACCATTGAACTTTGTTAAATCAGTGTCTTATGTCACTAAGACATATTGTTGCTTCTTTCTCACTCTGTCCACGACTCTGTATGAGAGGGCTCTTGGTCCCCGCATGACCCTGAGATGGAGTTTGGTAATTTGAAAGAAGATTTGACAGAAGGGGCTGGGATTCATTCCCTTTTAAACCCAAATATATGCATATATGGGCCCATGTTTCTGATTAATAATTCCTACTCCAGCAAACAAAGATCAGGACTCCAGCATTCTGGGCAGGGTGCAAAGTATGACCAAATCACCAACTCCTGACCTCAGAAAGCCCATGAGATGGGACATGAGAGTGAGGCAAGGCAGGCAAAGGGTAAGCAAGAATGCACTGGAAAGCTGAACTAATGGTACGTTATAACAGCTCATCAGGAAAGCAGAAATCTGTTTTCTAATCATGAAAGACTCTTTTCCTTCCAGCTTTGGATTCACAGTGATGAATAGGAGTCTCTTAAAATACCAAATGCCAGTTCTTGTCAGACAGTGAGGAAGGCAGAATGTCTTCATTTCAAAATGTGTAGCAGTGGCTACACTCTATCCAGTCATATCTCGGTGGTTAATTAGGTAAATTATATAGCTGCAACAGGGTGAAAACCTTACAGCACACATTAACAGAGGAGTTCAGACAGACGATCTCATGAGCCCATGTGTCTTAACTGTACATGAACCTATGAAATAATTTCCCAGTTCAGACTGCTTCTGTCCCAGTTACTTAAAATGCCCAAGAAAAAGAAGAGCCAAATCCATCAAAGAACAAACTCACCCTTTCCCCCTTTTCTCCTGCCTTTCCTGGCAGTCCAGGGCCTCCAGGCACACCCTGGAGAGAAAAGAACTTTTAAGCTTAAAAGTTTCTTTGTAGGCAGTATTTGATCCTAAAGCAAAGGGGTATACCTGTGTGTTCAGTACAATCTATCTCAAGGATTAGTATCAGCTCTACATTTCCCAGTACAGACAACCTGTAATTCAGAGAACACCACAGAAGAGCTGTGTACCAGGTCCTTAAAGGAGGATTTTTTTTCAATACACAGGGGAGCTGAACAGCAAAAGCAGAAATAGAGCTAATCCCAGATTTGTGCATTCTGCTTCTCCTACTAACTTTCTATTTCATTTTGTGAAACCCTCAGCAGTTCCTGATCCAATAAGAACAATCCTCCAATCACCAGAGAAGCCAAAACCCTCCCAATATTGTTTTTTTTTATGGCTACTGCTCTCCAAAGCCAAACGTTGGGAAACATAGCTGTGTTCATTTTATCCTCTCTTTCAGTTTTCAATCCTTTTCACATCTTGGTAGTTTTCAAAGGTTTCATGTCAAAATATAGATGATTTAGAGCTCTAAATTAAATACTGTAACTTCCTAACTCACCAAAACACATTTTGGAGTGGTACTCCATTTTAAGATGTGAAATCATGTCTTGGAACCTTAAGATTGGATTGACCTCAGAATGGATGTGATAATTATTTGCCTTTCTGCACCACTAAAAATTGCTTCCTCCTATATTAGCCTTTATAGGTAATATATTGGTATTATTGGTACAGAAGTTTGCTTAACAGAATACGAAATTGAAAAAGGTCTTCATTTTCAAGATCGCTTTTCAGTTTGAAGTTAAATCACTAAATCAATACAATTAAATCAAATGTATTTTAGCAATTAGTAGAAAGGCAATTTAGGTTGTCTTGGATTGTTCAGGTAATAAACTCTGGCTCAAAGAGTCCTCTGTGCTAAACCACTGAGCCTGAATACATTATACCATGAGGTCTAAATGGTGTTTTTCATCTACTCCAGGCTAAATTCAGAGAACCCCAGGAACTAGAAAGAAAATTACACTAGTGGAGCTGGGATTAGAGTTAGTCCAAAGATCTTTCAGCCAACATGAAAAATTTTATCACGCACAACTTAATAATGGTGATGAACATTTACTGAGGTAAGGGGGGCACCACATTGATTTCAAGGCTCCAGTTGTAGGACCAAATGCCTTCATGCTTTCATAAGAAAAAGGGGAGTTTACTGTGCTATTTTTGTATCAAGAAGTCATGTTTATGACAGGAAAGGACAAATGAAAACAAGGCAAAGAGAACAAAAGCAGAGAGACAATAAACATTGAAATTCTTCTCTTGAAGAGCTGGCAGCAAAAATCGCTTTTGACATTTTGGTGAGGAATGAAGTAGCTCCATGCCTCCCTCTTGCTAAAAATGACTGAGATGTTTCATGGATACACCATTCCCAGGTGCCTCCAGATCTTTCAACTCAACCATAAGAAACAAACCATAATGAAACACAGCCTTTTAACCTGATAGTAATCCCCATGGAAGGGGAAACTAAACACATTAAATAAAGAAATCAGGACACAGATGGGAAAACAAATACACTGGTGCATACATACCACATTTCCTGGCAAGCCTCTTGGGCCTGGGGGCCCTGCTGGTCCGCTCACACCCTGTTTTGAGAAAATGAAGTATGTGTGTACATATGTAAGTCACAACTTGTATCACCACAGGAACAAGATGTTCCAAGGGAGATTGAATTTCATGTCAGACAAGGTGTTGTACAAGCAGAAAGCAAAAAATAGCATCTTTGTGAGAAACTTTTTAGTATAAAGAAGAATGAAACAATACAAAATGGATGAAGGCTGTCTTTGGGAGCTTAAAGCTACCTTCCACCAAAATAAATCCTGAATCTAGATGAGATGCAGGGAGAAAAGTCTGGGCCAGAAACATCAAAAGAACGGAGGAAACTATGTTGATTTATCATAAAAAAAATCTAGGTCAACAAAATATGTTTTGTTGACAATTCCACCTTTCTCTGCTCTGGGCAACAAAACCTGAAAACACTCATTTGCACTAAACAGATGAACTTCCCAAACCATTGAGAGTCTATAGTTCGGAATTGCAGGTCTTTTCCATTTGCAGGTGAAAGCTTTGTAGGGTGAGAAAGCCCATGTATGTTCCTAAAAATTCATGGGGGACATTAGAGGACACATATATGGTGATTTACGTCTCCATAGAGATTATGTTTGGGATTACCAGGCTGTATTTAGATATTTCATAAAATCACACATTTGGGTTAAAAGGGACCTTACACATTATCTTGTTCCAACCCCCTGCCAGGGGCAGGACACCTTTCACTAGACCAGGTTGACCAAAGTCTCATCCTACCTGGCCTTCAGCACTTCCAGGAATGGGGCATCCACAACTTCTCTGAGCAACCTGTGCCAGGGCCTCACCACTCTCACAGTGAAGAATTTCTCCCTAGTATCTAATTTAAACCTACTCTCATCTTAAAGTCATTCCCCCTTGTCCTATCACTCCATGCCCTTGTCAAAAGTCCCTCTCCAGACTCCTGAGGTTCCCCTTTTGGTGCTGGAAGGGGTTCTAAGGTCTCCCCAGAGCTTTCTTTTCACCAGACTAACAATCCCAATTCTCTCAGCCTTTCCTCATAGCAGAGATTTAGAGGTGTCCTCATTTCTGTGTTATTTTCAGTTGCTGGTCTGTGAGCTGGTAGAAACACTTGGAGCAGGGGCAGTCTGTGAAAGGATGGCAAAAAAAGAAGGTTCCTGTATATACCTACATTTCCATATCACTAACATCCTCCTTGTCAGGAGGGTATACAAAGAAGTAAAACCAATGCGTAGTTTTGGTGGAAGGGGGATGTTTTTTGTTCTTCTTTTCTTTTATATTCCTCCCCAAAAGTACTAAGGGGTTCTTCAACCAAGAGCAAAAGAGAGCTGGGAATAGGCAGTTCAGGGTTTAGGGTCAAAGCACTGCTTAGGGACAATGTCACAGAATATTCTGTGTTGGAAGGGACCCACTAGGGTTGTCGAGCCCATCTCTTAAGTGAATGGCCCAGACAGGGATCAAACATATGACCTTGGTGTTGTTCACACCATGCTCTAACATCTAAGCACCAGCCCAGGAAAGAAAACCACAAACACAAAGGTGGAAGAAGAAAGTTCGGTGCTCTAAGACGCATGATTTGGATCTCCTATTCCCTCCTTCACCTAATCACAAGCATCCTCTGTCTCAATCATTATTTCAAAAGTTCTTCAATCTTTCTTCCTTCTCTGCTTGCAAAGAAAGTCTGTAGCCTCTTATTCAGCCACAAAGGTCTTATGTGCTCTCGCAATAATAAAAAGGGACTGGAATCCTTTACTGTTCCTTAGCACAAAGCCAAGCAACAGCAGTGCTCCATACACGTCTCAAAAAGGGCTGTGGGATGAGTCCTCTGGATGAGCTGATGTTAAAAAAAGCAGAATTGATGAGGAAGCCTAAAAGCAGCCGTGATCAAAAAGCAATTCAGGTTGCTGATGAGCAGCTCCCTGCTCCACCTGCCTGCCTGGGCTTGTATCTCAGTGCAGTCACCAGCTCCACCAGCACTCACCCAGAAAAGGGAGTGTTGTTAGACAGGGAGAGATTTCACCAGTAAGAGATGCACAGTTCTGAGCTGGGCTGACTGAGGCATTGATCTGTTTGGTGCAGATGGGCCTTTTTACCCACAAGCAATGACTCTTCCAGCCGTGAATTAGGATGTGCCCTCTGCCCAAGTAGCCTGGGACTCCAAAGCTGCAAGGCATTGACTTCAGTGTCCCTTCAGGAGTGTTACTGCCAGGAAAAAATGCTGCAAGGGAAGCAGTTACTCACAGTCTCTCCGGGGGCTCCAGCTTCTCCTCGGGCTCCTTTTTCCCCCTTTGCACCCTGAGCATAAGGAAGAGAGAGATACCAGCTGATTAGACATGGGAGGCTACTGGCTGCCAGACAAAAAGACTTCAAGATGCCTGAGTGTGCACTAGGCAATGGTTTTCGTTAACCAACTCACAGGGGAGTTAACGGCTGAGGAAATAGCTCCCGGTTCTCTATGCAGCAAGTAAAGGAAATATAAAAAATAAACCCCTGAGACTTAAGAAGAATTACTGGTGGCTGATCAGCTCAAAGGCTGTTTCTCAGCACAGGATGTTGAAACTTGCAGGTATTTATCTGGGTGAAACTCCTTCTTATCCTCAGGCCTACCAGCTACTTCATTTCCAGCTGAACTCTGATTGCCTCCTTTCAAAGAGGAAGATTTGCCTTCAGTTCTCAAATATAAACATCAGTAATTTAGAAATGGGCAAAACAGGTCCCTGTGCAGAGGTTTGTCCTAGTCCTACCTATCACAGGGGGCCCTTTCTAAAGAATTTTAGCAGGAAAAATTCTAATCACTGAAACGTCCCCCATTTAGAAGATGTTAGTTAAAAGTTACATGGTATTATAGTTTTGTTTAAGTTTTTTGTTTTTGGTTTTTTGGTTTTTTTTTCCAGAATTTTAAGACTGCTGTTAACCTGTTTAAGCTGTTGATGCCCAAATACTGCTGATTGTATGGCTGGGGTACAGCACAGATGAAGGCAGAGTGAAAACCTCCCCATATTGATATGAAAAATACCTCAGTGATGACTGGAAATAACATTTGTGAGCCAAGAAACTTTCAGAAGATGATTGAGACTATGCAACTATTTCACATGAGCCATAGTTCACTCAAGGTCAAAGGGACTGGGCTTGAATCTGACTGCTCTGCAATGTCTTGATGATGTAGTGCAGCGACTTATCTGTGAGAGCTGTGGCATCAGTACAAGGTGCCCTCTTGAAGGACCATGAAGTTGGAAGGAGTCTCTCAGACAATACTGATCATGCTACAGAACTACCATATTCCCGAGTTGATTTTCCTCCTGATGTCTGGCATAAGTAAATACCTCTAAAAAAGTCGCTGAACTTTTAACAATGACAAAGAAGAAATGGGCCGTAAGTGCACAGGGGAAGAATTGTTTACAGTGATACAGACCCTGAGGACACTCCTCTCTGGTCATGTCAAAGATTTTCTTCAAGGCTGTGCCCTCTTACCTGGACTCCTGCGGGTCCTGGGGCACCTTGTTTACCTGGGACCCCAGGTAACCCCTGCAAAAGAAGAGGGAGAGGTGAAGGAGCTGAAGGAAACTTCTCCTTTCTTCTCATGAGCAGAAGGAGATGATTCTCCCTCCTCCCAGTGAGAGAGGAAAGAGTGCTTTTTACAGAAGCTGTGACTGCACAGGACTCTGCCTCTCCTGGGAGCTGCAGAATAAGAGCAGTCCAGAATAAAAGTGCAGTAGCCAAACACGCACTTTAGCTGGGCCACACCACAGTACACAGACAAGAATCACTGGGGCTATTTCTTATGAGAGAGGCATCTCCATATGAAAGAAGCATGTCCCACCCTCTCCCTCCAAAACAGGCAGCTCTCATGTCCTCCCATTGCTCAAGTTCAAAACCAACTGAAGAAACACTTGGCTGTACTTACAGGTTCCCCACTGGTTCCTCGATCTCCTTTCTCCCCTTTTGGTCCAGGTTCACCCTGATATAAAACAATAAGACAGAGAGAAAAAGAAAGGCTTTTTCCATGCCTGGAAGTCACACTAGTCCTGTTTGGTAAGAGGCCTCTTTCAATCAGTTATCTGTTCATCATAGAGTAGTTTCTGCAAAGGACTTTAAGGTCCGATGAATCAGAACTGGCAACCCACACTAAGACTTGGAGATCCCTGTCTAGACTTCTTATTCTGTTATGATAATAATTGAAAAAAAATGTTTAGTTTAAAAGGAGAATTTTTTTCCTTCATAGAAAACATGTCATCCTACAGCTGGGGGTATGATCCCGCATATATATATATATATCCCTATCCCACCTATAAGATAGAGGTGTTCAGGGTCTCGTCTTGAGCACTTCCAGAGGTGTGCACTATGCAGCTATTCCTGATCTCTGGTTCTGTTAACATCTCCATACATTTATGCAGCTTCCACTCCCTCCTGCAATGTCAGTACATTATTTCATGCACCACCATCACTGGCTAATGGGATTAATTCATTCCTGTTCTTCCTCCTTACAGTAAACTGAAGATGCTTTCAGATGGAAGTTCATCAGCTTTGTCCTGAGCTCTAGTATAATAATCAATAAATCCATATTTCTGCTTTTTGTAAATTGAAAAGGAAAGCACACAATTATGGAACTAGCTGGAATAAACTAGGCACTACATAAAAACTCATATTTATATGTTGATAGGAACATATGTATTCAGGCAACAGCAATCATTACTTATTCATTATTTATTACACAAAGTGTTTCAATTATGCAATCAAGGAAGAGTAGGAACATTGGTGATTTTAGCTACATACACATGCAAGGAATAGTGATCAGTCAAAATGCAGAGCCAGACAAATCAGCTTGAATTTTATTCACATCAGTTATTTGCCAATCATTTCTACAACACCTGGGAATTCACAGTCCATTTTCAAATGATTCTCTAACAGACAAAATAAGTGTATTTGCATAAATATTACTTATGCTTGTATTTATTATGCATTATGAATAAATATTATCATCTGTGATAAATAATGGGAGGAATTTTACTCTACAAGTAGCATCCTGTTAGAGCAGCTTTTAACCAGGCAGTCCCTGATGCCATCTAGTGTCCTTCAGTAAGATAACAGGGCCATCTAAAGTGGCTCAAGCAAGGGGTCCAAAGCTGGAAAGTTCTATGGTTGTGCCTGAAAGCTGTTTTGTGTAATGACCTTTCAAGTCCCAAAATGTTTTTGACAGAGCAGAACAACAAAGCACAGACATACGTAAGTACAATTGTAGGCAGGGATAGTGTTACTGAGTTGGAATAAAGACACATATTACCAGGGAAATCAAGGCTGCAAAGGGAAGAAATAATTCAACAGGTAAAGTGAGAAAGTTTGGGTTTTTTTCTCCCACTTTTTCCTTGTTATGTGACTTGCACAGCTGTGCAAAATCTAACAGCCACAGACATGGGTAGAGGAAGCATCTTTTTGTAGAATCATAGAATGGTTTGGATAGGAAAGGACTTTAAAGATCATCTAATTCCAATCCCCTGCCATAGACAGGGATGCCCCCCACTAGGTCATGTTGCTCAAAGCCCCATTCAACCTGCCCTTGAACTCTTCTGGCATGGGGTATCCACAGCTTCTCTGGGCAACCTGTGCCAGTGCCTCAACACTCATAGTACAGAACTATTTCCAGATACCTACTCTGTCAGTTTAAAGCCATTTCCCCTTGTCCTGTCACGACATGCCCATGTCAAAAGTCCCTCTGCAGCTCTCTTGTACACCCTTTAGGTACTGGAAGGCAATAAAAGGTCTCCCTGGAGCCTTCTCTTCTCCAGGCTGAACAGCCACAATTGTCTCGGCCTTTCCTCACAGGAGAGGTGCTTCAGCCTTCTAATCATTTTTGTGGCTGCCTCTGGATTTTCTCCAACAGGTCCGACTCCTTCTTATGTTGAGGGTTCCAGAGCTGGGTGCAGTACTCCAGGAGGGGTCTCACCAGATCAGAGGGGTGGAATCACCTCCCTTGACCTGTTGGTCATGCTGGTTTTGATGTAGCCCAAGACACAATTGGCTTTTGTCAACCCAACCCACCAGTAAATCTGCCTGTGAGTCCTTCCAAGTTTGCCAAGTCCATTACTTTCTGCTGGGGCTGTTAACACTGTCTGTTAGTGCTGCCCACTGGCAGCTGGTCTGAATCCACTGACACCCACTTCTTACCTACAGCTGAGTGCACAGAAATGATACAGTGACAGGCAACAGTGCCATCAACCTGGGCCAGAGCAGGGCTTAGAGCTTCCATGACTGCTCTTGGCAGTGTCCCCTGTAGCCTCAATTATGCTTTAGTAATTTCTGTGCCACTTAAAGGACAGTAAATGCAGTGGGGGTTCAGCTGTTCCCAACTGCCGTGGGAGACAGAAGGCAAAGTGAGGAGCTCTTTTATTGCTTTTGCCTCTTTTCAGGCCTCATACCTGAGCACCACTGTGGTTCTCTCACCCCATCCCCAAGGATATTTTGTGATACTAACTGAATAGCCTAAAGAAATATGAAAAAGTTCCCTGCTATTATACAACACACACTCAACGGGAAGCAATGGCAAGGATTGGTTTCTGGAGAGTGCATGACAACGTTCAGCACCCTGCTGGTCCTGCCACCCCTATAACACAACCCACGACACTCTCCTAAGACTTATCACCACCTTCTGACACTTTTATTTGTAGACCTGTAAGTCAAAGGTAACTACCCTTACCTGGCCTCCTCGTCCCAAAGCTCTCAGTGCTAAGTGCAGACCTGTGCTATGGTAGGTGTCACCACATTCATCTTGCACGTGGAAAAATCCCAGCAAACTGACCAGCTGACCAGCTTCAAGCCTTTTATTCCTTACTGCCTTGCAGCTCATTTACAAGAGCAATGCACTCAAAGCAAAGGAAACAAATAACTCCTTCTGTGATTGTAGCACTACAAAGACCATGTAAGATGTCGTTCTTCTGCACCTTTCCTTTGTGTACATTAATATGTATACACACACATATATATACAAACATATATATATACACATATATATATATATAAGCGCAGACTATGAGCCAAGGGAAAAAGCGAACCAAAGAAATCTTGTCTCTATTTCCAGTACTACCTCACATCCTTACTTCCTCCTTCAGCCTCTGAAGAACCTGGCATATATGCTTTCCCTTCTAGTGGCGCTCTCAGAGCCCACCCCTGCCATCCCTAAAACCTTCTGATCCGTAACAAACTTATTCACAGACCACGTGATGACATTTATCTCCCACTGTGTGCTGCAAGTGGGAAGTGAAACTTCATTTTAAGCTTGGTTTAAGAGGCTGGGATAGCATACAGCTGTGTTCCAGGCACTGCTGGTCTAAATGCTGCTCTTCCCAGAACAGCTTTGGATTTCTCATCATGGCTGGTTACAACGGCGAAGATGCCCAGAACCAGACACAAGCTGAGTTCTTTACTGAAAGCATTTAAATAACTAAGGTGCTGTGTGTCTATCAAATACGAGAGGTGATAACCAAAGGACATGTTTATTAGAGATGTTACTTACAGGAATCCTGGGGTGTGGGGTGAAGAAGGCTGTCTGGAACAGAAACCAGAATGTTAAGGACTGCCTATTTTTCTTGAAATGCAATAGCTTGTATTCTCCTTGTCATTACAGATTACACATTCCATACATCCACCAGTAGGCTTATAAATGAGCAACTCACTGTAACATCTGGCTTCTTGGAAACAAGCCCACAAATATCAGACATTGCCTAGAGTGTTTGAAATACGAGCATAAACTCAGAAACATCCTGTAGGTCCCACTGCTATGAATAAAAAAAAAAAATCTTCGACCTTTTTAGCAAGTTTACTGTTAGTAATCTCCAGCTCACTTCACCACTTAGACCCATCTTCTACATTATCAAATTTCCTGACACCAAGGTTGAGCTTGGAGTGCTCGTCCTCTGCTTTGTGCCACATACATGACATCTCAACATCATTTTCTTAGGGAATACATAGTCATTCTGAAGGACTAGCCACAAAATAATGATAAAGTTCTGTAGAAAGCGTATCTTTTTTCAAAGTTGATGAAACTAGGAAGAAAAAACTGTCTTTGAAGACCTGAAGATATGTCAAAATCATCACCAGCTTTTAACAGCTGAAATAGAAATTATTTCTCTTTACAAACACAGCAACTTGAGCAGTCAGGCATGTCTTCTCTACGTCTAGCCATGCTGTGCTGTGTTTGTGAGTTGTCTTCTCCACCTTTACTAAGATTTATCCTTGGTGTTGTGACTGAGTCATTCTTGGAGTTTTCCTACATGAAGCACATATGGAGTTTTCCTACATAAAGCACACTTTGGCACAGACAGAAGAGGCCCAACCAATGTCAGGGAATAAATTCTAACACCTCCTCCATTGCTACTTGAAGGTCTCAAGGCACTTTTTTTTCACCAACAGTCCTTGATGCAAATTTTCTCCATAATCTGTGGCAGCTGTATCCAGCTGTGGTGAGCAGAGATGATGAGCAGATATCTCAGTGGATCTGTGACTGGGATCAGTCCTCTGGTTTCAGCGATGGTGTTTATTCCAAGCTGCTTACTTGGATTTTGCTGGAGGGAACTGTGAGGTTTGTGTATTTACATTCAGTGGTTGCTGGTTCAATCACCCTAATTATACTCAGGCTCCCAAAAGTAATTTTTCAGGCTCATATTTAAAACAATAAATTTGTGTCTTCATGGCCTGGTTTTTTGGTTTTTTGGTCTTTGGGGTTTTTTTTCATTAGCAGAAAGGGTATGTGCAGCCAGGTGGGACTGGTTTGTGTGTTGGATCCAGTGTGGAACCCAGAAGAATCTGGGCTGAGAGAATCTTTCAGGAGTTACAGCACTGCATGGCATATATGCCAGGGAGGCTCTGGGGGGCGGCAGCATCTCTGAAGCTCAATGCTCCACCCCAAAAGTTCATGTTAGTGAGAAGTGGAATCCTTTGCTCTTCCTGGAAAAAGATGAATTGTTCCCCAGGAAGACAAGCTGTTGTTCACTGGTTCATTGAGTGAACCAGTCTTATCCTGAGATCCCAGTGGGAAAAAACCTAGCTCACCCTGGAAAATCTGCAGGAACGTATTCCCTGTTTTCAGCTGTGATCTTCTTCAGACAGCTCCCACAGCTCCAAAACAAATCAATTTAAGTGCTATCACAAGGCAAGGGTATAAAAAATTTGCTGTTTGCAAAGAGAAAAAGGAAGGCACAACCTCCCCCAAAAATAAAAAGACCAAATACACCCTGATATTGCAAAGGGAGACAATCTCAGAGCAAACAGGTCCTAAAGTTCCTGCAGAGAAGTAAGGAACTTCAAAAGATTTGTTTCTGAGGAATTTGTCAGTGGAAATGTGATGATGCCTTGAATATTGTTACAGCACTGAACAAAATCTCACTTACTGTTCCAGGTAAGCCTGGTGGTCCAGGGGAGCCCATGTCACCCTGGAGAGAGAAGAAAAAATGTAACTAATGATATAAAGAGATGCCCAAATAAAACTCAACATTACCTGTTAGAAGATGCAGCATTACCAGATAAGATGTAACCCAACCCACCAGCTCAGTGACACTGAAAATCCCAGTGCACTTCTCTGATGGGTGGAATTTACCTCAGTGTTCTGATCAGAAGTCCTGCTGTCCTTGTTTTGTTGCATGCAGGATTCTCACTTAGTTGACTTTATCGCTTTATGATTTTATCATCAACCTGACTTCACAGTTCATTTCTAAAGTTACCCCACCCATTGTTGGAGCTTAATTTGCTTTTGAAATTAAATTTGATCAAAAATCTTGATTGAAAACCGTGTTTTAGCTGAACTTCTTTCACTGATGGGGAAAAAAAATCCTGTTTTTCATCAAATATTTAAGTTTCTAACACAGTTGTTCCCCTAACTTTTGCATCAAAACTGTGCTTTGACTCAACTGTTGCCAGAGTATCTCATGAGCATTATAGTCTGGGCGTCGTGGCTGGCATTGACCTTCCTGTGGGCTGTGCTCCAGAAACATCAGTCCCCTGACACTTCCAAGCCAAGAACTACAAACAGTACTAGTTAACCTCCCAGATAAAGGAGATTCTGGGGCTTCATTGATGTCAACTGACGACCCATGAAAGAATTACTGCCTCCACAGACGGTGAGAGTCACTGATAAACTGAGGACTGATGTATCCTAGGAAGAAGAAGGAAGTGGTATCCACATCATAAATGCTATTGCCACTATAATGAGGGAAATTTTTTTTTGCCATACATCCACAAGCATCTGCAAGATCAGTGCTTCTTCTTCACCTTCACGTTCACAGGGTTTGAATGTAAATTTTGGTGGACATTACCTTTGTCTAGTTCTCTCATTTTCACTAAAATTAATGTTCTTTTGATGGCAGAAGCCCAGACTCTTCCTTCAATTATTGTTCTACCACATGTCAGGCAGGCAGAGAAAACTTCTTTAGGGTTTATTTCCAGGCTCATGTATATCAGCCAATTATAAAGTTTCCTTGAATTAAAGAATTTGTCCTTAATTTCATCAGCTTGCATTGCTCAATGTATGATTGTCTCCATCCCACACACAGCTATTTTTGCTGCTTCTCTGTGACGCTCAGTTAAAAGTCTTCCAATGTTTCTGATCTTTCCCAGATACTCTTCTCTATGACTTGTCTCTGCTCCCTTGCCTCTTTTCCTTCTTGTCTAAGGAATATCACAGTCATTTAAAGACTTACCTTTTCTCCCCTATCACCTTTCATTCCTGGGAAACCATCTCTTCCTTTTTCTCCCTAAAAGCAGGGAAATGCAAGCAGGAAATATGTTTGAAATATTTTGATTTGATTACATCAGCCCCACCAAGAAATTTTACACTTTCAGTTATGTTACCTTTCAAGAGGCAGAACAAGCAATTAAAAATGTGAAATTTTGAAGATGCCTTCACAAAACCACATTATTTTCAAAACCAATAAATATCAACTGAGTTCACAGAAAAGAAAGCACCAAAGCTAAAATGACTTGCTTGTAGAAGATCCTACTGCCTAATGCAGTTAAAAAAAAACAGATTTTTTTCCCATTAGACAAGAAAGGCAGCAGAATAGGAGTTAAGACCCAAAGTGGATATTCATATTACTATTTTATTTATTCATATTACCATTTTGCCCAGGTAACCTGGCCTTCTGAACGTGAGCTGCTTAAAAAGGACAGTGGGATACTTCTCAAAGTGCATACACAAAGTGCATTTATCCTGCATTCAAACTGGGGCTATCTGACCTACATTTCTATAGTATTGTATATAGAATAAATCATAGAATGGCTTGGGTTGAAAGGGACCTCAAAGATCAGGTAGTTTCAACACCTGGCATGAGCCAGGGTACCTTCCACTAGACCAGGTTGCTCTAAACTCCATCCAATCTGGCCTTGAACACTTTCAAAGGAATATATTCTGTGTCCTATGCTCTATAATGCATATAATGGATCGAACTAAATGAAGAGAGCTCAGATGATTTTTGATCCTTTTTGATCACATTCAAGCATGTGGTCATCTCCCAGGAGTGCAGACCTCATTTACATGGCTAAATTTACTGTCAGGCCCCTGATACAAATATTTCCTGGTATGTAGATACCTCCAGAGGCCTGGAGCTAGCCAGGGGAATCAGTAGACACCAGGATGTGGGTGGAATTTAGACCATCAGAAAATAATCAAACCATCTGTAGCTTTCTCCAAGGCTCAGTGACAAGGGGAATGGTGATGTTGTGTTATTATCAAAAATCATTATTGCTCTTAAATAGAATGAGAATCATAGAATCAGACAGGTTGGAAAGGACCTCTGAGATCATCAAGTCCAACCCTTGATCCAACACCACTGCGGTTACCAGACCATGGCACTCAGTGCCACGTCCAGTCTCATCTTAAAAACCTCCAGGGACGGAGAATCCACCACTTCCCTGGGCAGCCCATTCCAATGCCTGATTACCCTCTCTGTAAAGAATTTCTTCCTAATATCTGACCTAAACCTCCTGTGGCAGAGCTTAAGGCCATGCCCTCTTGTCCTACTGCTGGTTGCCTGGGAGAAGAGACCAACCCCCACCTGGCTACAACCTCCTTTCAGATAGTTGTAGAGAGCGATGAGGTCTCCCCGAGCCTCCTCTTCTCCAGGCTAAACAACCCCAGCTCCTTCAGCCTCTCCTCACAGGACTTGTGTTCAAGTCCCTTCTCCAGCCTGGTTGCTCTTCTCTGGACCTGCTCCAGCATCTCAATATCCTTCCTGAAGGATAGGCAGATATTTCTGGAAGGAAGCCCTAAAGAACAGTGTACCTCTTCTACTGCCTAGCAGTCAGCATGGCATCAGTCACAACCTTCTGCATTTAGGATAAACATTGTTCACTAGCACCTCTGCTGCAAGTAGGAACAGTCACTAGGAAGGAAATACATTTTTGGAAAGGGTACTTGGTGACCTTGCTGGGTGCCAATCAGCTGCTCACCACAGCAATCTCACCGAGAGAAAACATCTAGGGACACACAAGATAAGTCATTCTGATGCCAAACAGCCCAAAAAAGATGAAGCTGTCCCTCAAAGTCACTCACCTGGTCTCCTTTTTCTCCTCTCAGTCCAGGTAAACCCTGACGACCAGGAAAACCTGCTTCGCCCTGGGAATAAGACAAAGAAGTTTATAAAATCTAGAATACTGTGACACAGACTCTGCCACAGTTTTCTCAAGGGATTGATTATAGATGCAGTTTTCTGAGAGATAATGGGATTAGTTTGATTATCAAATATTTTCCTTTTTTTTTGAAAATCATTATATAAAACAGCAGTTAAGACTTCCCTTTTTTGCCTGTTAACTGATACCATGGAATTTGGGACATATTGTCTTCATGTTGCTCTGTAGCAGGACCAAGGAAGCAAATAAAAGCAGCTAAAAAAATTAAATCTAATTTTATTTTCATCTTTAATGATCTGGTGTAGTCTGCAAATGTAGAAACTGCACTGTATTAATCTGAACAGTAAAGATGTCACCTGAAGAACAGATCTAGAATTTTCTGGATGCACTTTTGCACATGTTGATTTATTTCTGTTTGAACCTTTCCTTTGATTTTCTGCTTTGTAATACTTGCTATTGGAGTAACTACGATCTCTGTGTCATGTGGTTTCTCCTAAATATATCAAGTATTCTCAAATTTAGCTCCCAGTTGACCCAGTTCATCATCTGAAAACAGCCATGTGGTTTGCTATTTATAATTATTCTGCTCTCTGCATTTATAGTGTGATATCACAAAGGATCTCAATAACGGCCAAGACCCAAATTCACTAAATCTTGTACAAAAGCTGAACTAAGAAAAGATGATCCCTGCTTTAAAACAATTATCTCAGGTATGGGAAGGCCCAAAAGATTATCATCATATAAGTGAAATAAGTCTGAAGACAAGATCAGGTGAGAAACAAGGTGCTGTGGTGACTGAGGATGAATAGGAACATCAGGGTGATGATGGGAGAATTTTAAAGAAAGTGACATTTTGTGACAGAGGGAGTGGTGCTTTCTCAGAGCCACTGCAGAATCCTGGCTGATCATGGAATCACAGAATGGGTTTGGTTGGAAGGGACCATGAAGACCATCTAGTTCCAAGCCCTCTGCCTTGGGCAGGGATACCTTCCACTAGACCAGGTTTCTCAGAATCCCATCCAACCTGGCCTTGAGCTCTTCCCGGGATGGGATGATGTCGAGATGCCAGAGATCAGGATAACAGTCAGAGGGCCTAACATTAAAGAAGGAAAAAAGGAGAACTTGGAGGGAAAATAAAAACATGTGGTGTAAATTTGGCCTCTGAAAAGGTCCTGAAGCAAAACATCAGTGAGTCTGTATGAGTTCAAGGACAGATAATATGAAACAGCCAACATGGATTTGTTAAAAACTAATTATACCAAACCCTTCCTGTTCCCTCTCTTGACAAGATAACCAAGTAGATAAGAAGAAAGAATTTGTATGATGTATCTTGATTTTAGTAAGACATCTGACACAGGCCAACATGATGTTCTCATCAGTAAACCACAGAAATGTAGTGTCTCTGGAGGATGGTGTACAACGGGTTGAAGAAACAACATTCGCACACCTGCTATGAGCTGTTTCCTACAAAAATTCAGAGGATGTACAAAAAGGAGTCCTCTAAGGGTCTGCACTAGTCAGTATCTAATTCATGACTGAGGTGACAGAAAAGAGAACATGTATGAAATGCGTGGAGAACGCCACGCTGTGGAGAGAGGGGCAAGTGTTTTGGAAGGTGGTGTTAGAATTCAAAAGAGCCTGTGTGGAGAGATGATTCTGACCAAGGGGCAGCGCTTTGGTTGGAGTCTGACCCTTTGCTGCACTGGAACCAAGGCTGGCTGGAAACTGCAAGCCTGGCAGGTTGTTTGCCCAGCTACAGTGAAATGACACCAGGGAAGGGTATAGAAACCACTCCTCCCCTGGAGCCTGATGCAAGTGCTCCTGAGGAATGATTTGTCCATGCCCTGGTGATCTCCCCTATCCCAATAAACCTCAATTTGTACCTCAGAATTGGAACCTTATTCCTTCAATCGTTGAATCATAGAATCATTAAGGTTGGAAAAGACCTCTAAGATCAAGCACAACCATCAATTCAGCACCACCACTGTGTTCACACTAAACCATGTCCACACATTTTTTGAACACTTCCAGGGGTAGTGACTCTACCAATTCCCAGGGCAGTCTGTTCCAGTGCTTGACAATGCTTCCTGTGAAGAAATTTTTCCTAATATCCAACTGAAACCTCCCCTGAAGCAACTTAAGGCCATTTCCTCTTTGTCTGTCATTTGTTGCCTGGTAGAATAGACTGACTCCCACCACTGCTTCTTCCCTTATTCCATCCAAGTCCAGTAGGTCATGTATGTTCTGCTTTATTGCACAAGCCAACATGGGAGCAGAGGCCATGACCATCCTCCTATTTGGTCCTTACAGCAGAAGACTGGATGGAGACTCGTTGGAGTAAGAAGACTGTGGCTCTCAGACTTTTCCATTGCTGGTATATACTCTTCACCCCAAAATTTTAAGATACAAGAAGTCTTATACAGACTTCTCTTTCTACAGAATTTCATACTACAGTTGAAAAGCTGACATGCAGATGACAACATCAACATCTACGGTTAGTTAACTAAGATAACTGCGTAATAGTAAGCAAGCATTTACAGTTTAGAAATTACAGCATCACCTCTTACATCTAACAGTTGTAAATAAGGTCCTCATCTTCTAGAACCAGCACTCTGCATTAACACAAGGTGTGAAGGAAACTAAGCACTGGAGCCACTCTACCTTCCTGTTCTTCCCTATCCGCCAGGAATAAGACGATTTCATTTTTCCAGGATATAATGAAAAGTTGGATTTTACACATTTTTGTTCTGAAGTTTTTGCTTTACTCATTTCAACCATGAGTCTCATTCCCCCGTCTGTTGCATCTTCAATTGCAGACGCAAATGATATGCACAGGTCTTGTCATTGGCAAATGGCTTTGTTATTGCATGTGGTCACTTTATATTGCTCTGACAGGTAGACCTTTCCCTTAGGACTGTTTTTCCTGCTCACCTGCTCACCAGGCTGGCCACGGCTCCCTGGTTCACCCTGGTAAAACAAAAGCAAAACTTTAGCACTGTAAGGACCTGACCCTTTGCTAAGAACATTTTCTCATTAGTAAAACATGTCCCCTACTGTCCTGGTCCATGTTGTTCTACCAACATCTCATAAGGCACTGAAATTGTCTTTTTGATGGCTTGGGAATGCAGAACATAGGGAGCCAACACAGGGTCCAGGTCAGATCTCTCTACACACTTAGGCCTGACAGAGTAGCATAAAATAGGGTTTGGTATTTTGGAATACCCTGAACTCTGAAAGGCAATGAGCCTCATCTGCTCATCCAGTTATTTCTCAAACTTCAGGAGAGTAAGATTCCTCTGACTTCAATATAAGACCTTCCAAAATCACACATTGACTAACTCAGTGGCTACAACAGACTATGAAATAAAATCCCTTACCTTGGGTCCAGCTTTTCCAGGAAAGCCTTCCTCACCCTTTTCCCCTTGTTCTCCCTGCAGGGAACAAAAGAAGTTATTACTCAAACTCCTCTGGTAGCACAGCATGTTTGTACACAATGGTAAGGAATATTTTAACTCAAATCCTCAGTATCGGCCTGAGGGTGTAAATGGAGCTATGTGAAAGTATGCTTCCTGGAATGTATTTCCTTTCCAGTACAATCACGTCTCCAGCACCTGTCATCCCACTGGAAAACTTCTGGAATAACACAAAGTGAACCACTGTTATATTAAAGATGCCCTTAGTGAATTACCTGAAAAACAACACCTCCACTTAGTATCTTCAAACTAGATGAGGTTAAAAAGTTAGAAAGTGTTTTGAAAAAAAAAAAAAAAAATTTTGGGACTTGGACCTTGGTCTCTGAATCCATCATGTAAATACCTTGAAATTTATCTTCCAATGCCAGTGGTTGTCAGCATGGACAGCAGAGGCTGCAGTGGTTGAAATGTGCTACATAACTGGGAAGTGCAGTAAGTATTACAAAGGGTTGTGGATAAAATCCAAAGTTTATTTGACATCAGAAGTATATTGTGAGGTCCAAATTCCTCACCTTTACTCATCAATAAATGTGAGCTGGGGACTCTGCTAGACCTGGGTTCAAGTATCAGCAGCAAGAACACTGCTGCCAATGTTATCCAAGGCAGCAGTTGGTTAAGAGCTGTTGTCCTTAATCTAATATAGCATCAACACCCCCAAAGTCTAGTTTGGCCTTTGTAGTCACAATATGCCACATTTCTTTGGCGCTTATTTGTGTAGGGAGGGCAGGTAAACCAGAGTGTATCCTATCTCTAAATCTCCTATCTCCCTTCTCCCAGTGCAGAGACAACAGAGGAGACAACTCATCCCAATCTGTTATGGGGCATAAGAAGTAGAACATAATAAAGAGCAACCTTTCTGCTACAAAGATCTAGAGATGGCTTAGGGGGGTGGCACTTCTTCTTTCCAGCTGTTCAGGGAGGAAAGAAAATAACATCTTTGGAGCCTGCTACAGTTCTTTGCTCTTATTCATGCCTTGGATACATGTCTTGAGTTGCCAGTCACTGGGTTTCCTGAATGACAGTAGAAGCTTCTCTGCTTGCAATGCTGAGCTGTGTTTGCCAAATAGGATATAGTAGTTGAAGACTGGAAGAGGATCTCTCTTCCCTGCTGTATTTACAACCAGCTCCATCTTCGTCAGGATTCAGGGCAGTGCAGTCACACCAGCTGACTTGGCCCTGGAGCTTCACTGGTGGCTCAGCAGTGTGGGATGGGTGAGGGGGTGTTTGACTCTGGAGATGTGCCCACCTTCCTGCCTACCCTTGGTAGTTCACCCCCATGATCTGCCCAGGTGAGCAGCTTAATCCCAGTGTATGTGGTGTCACTTGCCTTTTGGCCTGGAAGCCCAGGAAGCCCACTGAGTCCATCTTTGCCAGGCAACCCCTAAATAAGAGGAAATCATAACTTGTAAGTGCTGGTTCTTCAAATTGTTATCACCAAACTCAGCATAATATTGCTCAGTTCATCCTTCCTGTCACTCACCTAAGTTTAAGAAAAGAAGAACTACCTCATGCATTTTGTTTTGCTTTTTTTTTCCTACTGTGACTCAAAACACACAAAAATTCTCACATTGCACATATTTGCTTGGCCCTTTTCCCAGTACCCCAGTTTTAGTGAATGACCACTGGATGTCAGTGTTGTTGCAGAGAAATAACAGCAAAGCACTTTTATGCACTGTGGATTGTTAAATAAATTTTTACTTACAGAGAATAAGTTAATATGTAAGATAAGTCTCTATCATCCATAGCTATAAAGATTTTTTTTTACATCTATTTCTCCTTTTAAATATTGGTAATTCCTTATACAGTACGCAGACTCCTAAAATTAAATTACACAACATGCAGTGAGTGAATGGTTCAACGGGATAAGAAATAAAATTACTTCCTGTAATGTATTTAAAATGGTGAGAAAAAGGTTTTTTCCCTTTCTGAGTGTCAGTCAATCCCCAAACATTGC
Organism: Oxyruncus cristatus; assembly: GCA_013399855.1. NCBI lineage: Eukaryota > Metazoa > Chordata > Aves > Passeriformes > Cotingidae > Oxyruncus > Oxyruncus cristatus. The sequence continues at coordinate 1,614,835 of VXAY01003566.1, read as the reverse complement.
AGGCTGTAGGTGGCAGTTCTGTACTAAGTATCGAATAATCTACCTTTCTTAAGACCCAACAGAAATTTCTATGTTCTGCTAAATCTGAGATTATAATTGCAAGTTATTTGGCCTGATTAAGGAAATTCCAGGTTTGGAAAAGCAATGTTGTGTCAAATACACAAAGACTTTCGAAAGGTATCATATAAAGAAAATATCATGGTCCCATTGTGTAGGAATAGTGGGGCTGAACCTGGTAAAATTCTTATTCACAAAAGGTGTCAGAGACTGATGTCTGCATTAAAGGTGGAATTGTTGGAGCCCATATTAAAACCTCATGTGCAGACAAGGTACAGGAAATGAAGCAGGCTTGAGTATTAAACTATCTGAAGTAATGGAGAGCTTGGAGGTGAGCTAAACAGTTCCTCAACACTTACAGGCGGTCCCGGTGGTCCCGTTTTACCAGAAACTCCAATTTCTCCTGGCAGTCCCTGAAAAATGAAATGAGAAGTAAAAAAAAAGTCAGCATTTTTGTCCTTTGCAGGAATCCCACTGGAGATGGCTGCTTTCAATCAAAGTGCAGTTTTCCCTTCCATGGCAGTCAGGTTTCTGCTGTGGGGATTCCTGTAGACATTGCCTTATTCCCAGGGAGCACTGATCTGTCTCCAAGGCTCAGCACAAAGAAAATGTCCTCTAGGACCAGCTGTGGTTTTGCAGCGAGAAAATACGAGAGAAAACACACATTGCCAGAGGCCCTAACTCTGTTCCCTCTGCAAACCATGACCTAAAATTCTCCCCAGCTGTTTTTTCTTCTCCTTGATGTGAAACAAAAAAAACCCAAGTTTTCTTACCGGTGCTCCAGGAGGTCCAGGGAGTCCAGCACCGCCTGGGGGCCCTGGAGGTCCCTGCAAGAGAGAAAGCAAAGCCAATTTATCAAACTCTCTAATGGTGGCTGAAAGCCTCAGGTCCTTCCTTCACTGTGTGGTAGGAGCCCTGTAGGAAATGGGCAAAAGCACTGAGCTTTGTTTCATTGACTTCTACCCAAAAAATGAAAGGTGCCAAACTGAGCTCCAAGGAATCCATGGTCACAAGCAAAATAGGATCTGCTTAAGCTACTGAGCTACGAGGTGAGCTCCATCCTCCACTCCAGTACAAGAGACAGAGGAACTGAAGGCCATTAATGGTACCTACAACACAAAGCTTGACCAGTGGGATCCCTTGGAGCGTCCAGTCTAATTTAACCTTGATTCATGTCACTTCAAAGTGAATGATTTACCTCTGCAAAAAGATTGCTGAAAGTAACTAATGAATGGAACAGGCTTGTGGTTTGAGCTTGGGGGTTTTTTGGGGGGTGGGGGTAAAAATATGAGCTCAAGTGTCCAGAGAAACACTGCAGGGATTCAAGTGTTTTAAAACAAATGCACCATGATTTTGTTGCTCTACATCAACCTGCTGGGTAGCAAAAGGTCCTCATTAACTCATACTTCAATGGACACATTCAGTTGGAAATATCTTAACATTCTTACTCATCTTCCTGCAACAGCTGTTTCTCTTAGGAAAAATGTTCTTTCAATATCCATCTGATGTACAGAAGGATTTATTTTTGTGTATTGAGCAAATTGTTAAATTTGGCTTCCTAACTGAGAAATTTGTTTCCAGACTTGACCGACCTTAATATGTTGCCTGAGATGCAGAGGTGTTTGTTACTGCCAGCTTCCCCTGTAGACAAGACAGGATTTCTCCTGTGCTCAGAACAAAGCACATGTTCATGTACTTTTTGGACCAGGACCTGAGCAAACAGCATAAGGATGGATGTGAGAAATGGATATATGACTGACTTGAGATTTTACCCTGGCTAACTCACTCTGTCCTTCTAACATGACTATTTCATGACTTATCAGTCTTCAACATAGGGAAGTTCTGGTGTGATTTTGCTTAAGACCCAGCAAACAACTCCCCCATCCTACCCAAGCCCTCTCTAAAGATTTGATACTGAGCAATTGATACAAGATAGAAAATGGCCACACAGTATTTTCCCTGTCACGGTTCAATATTAAGGTATTACAAGTCAGGATCAATATTAACATTTACACTTAAGGAGGAATGTAGCTGAAAAGAAGAAGAAAATTGTGTAAAAAAAGTGAAGACAAGGAGCTATTTGTGGCATGGTTTGGCAGAGATTGTGGCAGATAAGTGATCTTTATAGAATACACTGGCAAAATTCAGCCAGAAGCTAAGACAGCCTTTCACCAATAGATGGGGCAAAGCGACCAAAAAAGATCTGCATTCATTGTAACTCAGAACAGACACGGAGTTACCCTCTTTAAATTATTTGTAGAGTGCCTCAGATGTGAACACAGCTAAAACATGCCCAGAAAGAAGTGTCTTTGAATGCACTGATGCTGATGATATAATTCCTGGTGAATCCTGCTGGTGAGGTCCTGCTCTTAAAGATTCTAGACACATTAGGAGACACTTGGTCAAGATGATCCATCACTTAAAAAAAGGCCTCATCATTCAAAGTAAAACTCAACAGCCCAAATTAGCCCAGCAGAAGAGAGAAGAACACACTCAGGCACAACTGTATAGGCACAACTGGATGGATTGACCTCAGACATCAGGGACATGGAAATTGTGCTTGGCCCTACTCCACCTCTACATGGTATTGCTGAGAGGTCCTACTGAAGGTATGGACGGTAAGAAACTGTTTCCATGAAGAGTGGGTGGAATAGAAGGCAGCAAAGATTTAGAAAAAGAAGCAACTGATTCAGCTTGGACCTTGTGTAAGTGCAGGAGAGAAATTGCGAAATTTACCTTTGCAGGCTTTCCTTGACAATTCCACTGGTTCCTTCCTAATAATTTAATTTTGTTCTTGCTCTCTCTGCCAATAAGTGAACCATCTCCCACCTTGAAAGACAGGTCCTCCATGGCCCTACAACAGGGAATTTCTATCAAGAGGTGAAAAACCCCAGGCAGGGCCCAGCTTCCACCCAAGGAACTCCAAGTATGATGTGAGTTACTCCACACAGTGACAGATTGAGAGGTGTCAATCTGACCTAAAAGCAAAGTCTTACTCAAGCATCTGTCAGCAACCAGTGTAATCCCTAAAATGGTATGCTCTACATTCTCCTCATCCCAACTAGTAACTCCTGGTATTCTCACTATCCAAGACAATTTCTAATTATTCTCTTAGACTTTCCATATTCTAGACAGCAATAAACTTATGCAACCATTAAGTCCTGAAATGGAAACCCATTGATGTTTTTCCTGAATTGGCACTAATAATTCCATTCCATTGTTCTCCAAGAGACAATTACCCAGGATATCAGTCCAAACTTGTTTACAGCTTCACCACACGTTGCACCAACAACTGGTACACTCACTAATGAGAAGCTCTTCTGATAAAATCTTCTCTGAGATGGGCGTAGAAAGAACAGTTTTGTGCAGCAACCAGTAGTATCCCTTGGAGATGCCCAGTGTGCTGACAGCCTGCTCCAGCTGACTGATGTACTGTCCTACTGGTTGTCACACTTTCTGCAACCTCAGCTACAGCAAGTGATGGTGCAAAGATACATAAAATGCTACAAAGAGACATAAAATGGCAGAAATACATCATAAATGTCCTTTACAGAGCCTTCTCTTTTGCTACTGTGCAGAGCAATTCTGTTTCACTTCTATATAAATATCTGTTATTGTAGCCCTTCTCCTGACTTCTGAATATAATTCAGAGCAAGGAATATGTTTTTTAAGTATTAGAATGGACAAAACTGATGGCATGATTTGTGTTTAAAAAACTTCAACACCATAAAACTACAGCAGCAGGCCTGTGTGCAATATGCACCTCATAAATCTCACATCATCAGTATTCTTTGTTTCTGTTTTTAAGTGAATCCAGATTAAAGTACCCGATTTACACAATTACCTTTTACAGAGATCATTTGATGAATTATACAGATGAGAGCCCCTGTCCCAAATCCAGACTCCAGTGTTGCCCTATTAAAACTCTAATCTAGAAGGAAAGAATCACAGAGTGCATTTTTTCTGGCTGGTAACTCTGATGTGTGCTTTGTACATGTTGAAATAAAAACTGATACATGAAAATTTGATTCTAAAACAGGACTACACAAATTCAGTTTGGAAAACAATTGCAAAACATGGATATTTTATCAAAATGTTTAAACCAAAATATTTTAGAACTGTTGCTTTGAAACAAAAAAATATTTCAAATGCCCATTACAATCTAAAATCCAAATAGTGTGTAGAGGTGTGTGTATCATGGGGTGGGACATCTTCAAAAACAATGCAGGGGGTGGTTTTTCAGGCTTGTGTTACATCCAGCTCCATTCCTTAGATGATCTAATGCAAGGACAGTGCTCAGGAAAGAAATCTGACACAGTTCCTGTTGGAGGAACAGCTGTGCCTGTGCTGCAGGATCCACTGTTCTTCCAGTGTATACCTTGCTGAAAGACAGGCTGGGAAAGGCAGAGCTATTAAGATTTAGGTTCTGCACTCCCTAAGGAATCTCTGAGAAGGAACAGAAACTTTTGTCTGTGACTCCATCTGTAGGCTTAAATCTCTTTTCCATGAAAGAAGGGATGACTAAGTCTTAGAGGGAGGTGAACAAATGCCATTCCACGATGAAAAGTGAAGTCTGATGGCTTTCCCAGATATCTGTCTCTGGAGGTAAAGCCTGCACAGACATATTCTCTGTATAGTGTTCCATGCTGATGACTCGATTCTCTTACACCATGAGAAAGGCTTAGATAAGCCCTTAACCCATACTAAAACAGACTGTAGTCTGAGCTTTTTAAGCAGTGTACCAGTGTTAGAAGAAGGGACATGCAGAAACATCCTGTCCGCTGCCACAGTTAAAGCAAAATGAGTAACTAAGGAGGTGACAGCCTTTCCCCCTCCACTGTCTGTGCTTGTTCCACTTCAAAATCAATTACTCCCTGTGATTTCACCTCTCAGAAAGATCCCACAGACCCTTCTTGTTGTTTTTGTGCCATCTTCCCTTTATTTCACCTCCTTTCTCATGAGAAATGAGGCGATTGCAGACAGTTTTGTGGTGCAGCCCAAGTGTCTCACTATTTCTCTTGCTACTCCAGCTCTCCTCTGCTGCATCTGACTGGATTCTGGGATCAGCTCCTCAAATATGCTTTTCATTTCTCATCCCAGGCACTACAGTATCCACCAGCACAACTACTGTGAACCAGAATTACAGAATCAGAGAAATGCTTAGGTTGGAAAAGACCTCTAAGATCACTGAGTCCAATCAGTAACCCAGCACTGCCAGGCCAGCACTAAACCATGTCTCTAAGCACCACATTTACGTGTCTTTATAAAAGCCCCAGGGACAGATATTCTACCACTTCTCTGGTAGCCTGTTTCAATTCTTGACCACCCTTTCAGTGAAGAAATTTTTCCTAATATCCAATCTAAAATTGAAATCACCACCGAGTTATTTTCAGTAATGCTACATTAGAGCACCAAGTTGCTCTTTGTTAAATCCTGCCTTACAAATGAAGACAAAGGTAAGAGGATACAGAAAAAAGCTGTTGCTGATGACATTGAAAACCAAAAGTTTGAAAGAGCCAAAGATCTGAGCGTTTACTCACAACATATGTCCTATAGTCAGTGTCAGTGCCTTAATTCATAAGTGGATGTGCTCTCCAGTCCCGAATAATCTACCTTTACCAACAGGAATTGGAGTACCAACATTAAATTTAAAATAAAAGTTTTTTTGACAAAAAATTCTCTAAACTGTTTTTGCAGCTCTGTAAAAGTACTGATTAAAGTTGACTTTGTACATAGCAGTCTGTCCAGGAGAGTTTTCTGCTTCCAGTGAAAGGCGGTATTTGTTTCATTTCATCACTTAGTGGAAGGTGTGGACATGATCTCTTTTGTCTACAGAGGAAGATTTATGTCCTTATGTGTTTACTTGGAGTTGGTTTACTGAGTCAGAGCAGCAAATGAGAAAAACAACAAAAAACCCCTCCTTTAAGGTCTTTTGTTTCAGCATTATTACTAATGTGAACAGGTGAACAATTTTTTTACTTTTTTTTTAAAGGTATAGCTCTTATTAAGGATAGCTCTGAGCAATATCTTCCAATTTCAAGCAGCACTGGCAAAGTTTGAATTCAATCTGAGTTTGCAGCTGGGGCCCATATCCTTTTCTTACATTTTGTAGTATTAACTTGCATTATAAAAAGGACATTAAGGACACCATGCATTTCAGAGGAGATCATTTATTTCCTGAATTACTTAAGAAAAGCTGGGGTTGAGCTCACACCCTACAGACAAGTCTATACTAATTAAATCACTGCCAGCCATGACCATAGTAGGTACAGTTTGTACTGGTCTCCTTCTCAAGTCTTATTTATACCACCAGGTTATCTAGCATAAGGCAAAACTCAGTAAAAACCCAGAGATATTGCAAGGGTGAGGAATGACATTTTTGTTTAAATTTCAAAGAGTTTTGGCTTGTTTTATTGTCTCACAGGGGGCCAGAGTGTACCCGCTCAGCTCGGAGAATTGAGAGTGGCTCAGTGGACCATTTGTAGGTGTCTGTTTTAGGAGAGTTTCAGGGTCCACTGACAGTACTAGTTAGATCTTCATCAGCAGTCACCTGCATTGCCATCCTTAACCCAACAAGGTTTGCATTTGGACCTGAACCCCAGCCCTGGTTATCCTGTGATACAGCTCGGAGTGTCTGAGCCCTTGGTTTGCACTGGAGCATCATCTCCCCTCACTGCTGAGCTGCAAGCACAGCCCTCATGGCTCACTCAGTGGGCACTGCCTGCCTGCAGGTGTCCTTCGTCCTCAGGATACCCCTCACGCCTAGAAAAGCATTTGCAAAAGTACCTCATCAACCACCTCCAGCACTTCCCATCACCAGATGATGGGATAGACAAGGTGTGCCAAGATCTCAGGTGGTCCTTGCCTGGTACCCATCCATCTATTTCAGCTGAGAGCTCTTTACAGAAATGCTCATTTTTCAGTCTGCATTTGAACAGCCTACTGCAATAGAAGTTTGGCCCATGATTAGGGTTTCTGGACACTGAAATAGTACGAATAAATAATAACAACAAAAACACAATATGAGCTCAGATGTCTGTGTCCTTGCTGCCAGGAAATCATTGACATCCAGAGGGGAAAAATACCCAAGGTGTCTACTTCGTGGCTTAATGATGTTGCAAGATGCACCATTTCTAAAGGTCTCTGGAAAATAAATGCATATTTTTGGGGGTGCTGACTAGACCATGTAGAGCAAATAAGCATAGGGGCAAGTTCACCACCACAGCTGATTTGGAAGGAAAATTAAATATTTTAAAATATTTTTTTGCCTAAAATTTAGTTTGAGTTGGTTTGAGTGTGCAAGGTTTGTGTGTTAGTTTGAGCGTGCAAGGAGAGAGACGAAGCTAGTGCTGCTCTGTTGTCACAAAGCAACCCCCAACATCAGGCTAGTTGAGAAGTTGCCTCCTAGATGCTGCTTCAGGGTTTGACACTTGAATTAGCTTTCAAATGGTCCTTGAGAGTTGTACTGAGTCACCTCAACCCCAGTTCATCACTGGATCGCTGGATGACAGAATCATAGAATAACCTGAGCTGGAAGGGACTCACAAGAGTAACCCTCAGGTCAGTTCTCTTGCACAGCTTCCTGATCATCTGAGGCTTCTCAGTTGGACTGAGCATTACTACAGCTATTTTCCTTGATAACTTCTTGATAGTAACTTCAGGTGATCTTTTCTATGTCCTTCAGCAACAAGGTGCCTTCTAAAGCTCCTATATCCACTCCTTCCTTTTACCCAGTGAGGGTAATCAGGTCAGAAAAAAAAGTATATTTACATTTAAAACAGCAGAGGAAAGGAGGACTATTTTCACGTCCTAAGCTAATTTATGTACATCCAACTCAAATCATTTGTCCCTCAATGCCATGGAGACAGCACAGGAACAGTTGACATGGGCTTCCATACATAACTTGAATAAATAGCCATGTAACCACAGTATAAGGAAAACCACTTTTCTTCCTGGGTATTTTTGGGGCATAGCCTAATTAAGAAAAAAAAAAAAAAAAAGAAAAATGCTGATAGAATGCTGTAAAAATCTAATGCCACAAAAAGTGCCATTAAGCTGAAAAGTAGTTTTGTAACAAACTCAATGTAAGCATTTTCTCTACAGAGAAATATGGAAATCTGCAGTAATATATCCACAACAGAGTGCCACTGCAGGAATATGAAAAACATTTTTCCTTTCTTGCAGTTAGCTTGGAGGAAGAGTCAATTTAAGTATCCCTCAATGGGGTTAGCATTCTGTGCAGTTTTAATTAACCTAAAATTTGCTAACTTTATTTAGGTTGAGCAGAAAAGAAAATAACCTAAAGTTATATCAGCAATTTTTTCAGATACGTTTATAAAATTGCTAACACATGCATATATATATATATTTAATTGCAGGGAACTTGAGCTGAGAAAGTGTGACATTACTTGGATGAACACTGTCAGGTATCTTAGAAATAATGCATGGAGAAAAATCTTCCTCCAAAATGAAGGAAAATGCCTTTTCAATGTGACAGAAGGCTTGGAGGGACCTTTCAATTTTATCCAATGTGAAAAAAAAAAAAAAGAGCAAAAAAACAACCAACCGACCAACCAAAGAAAACAAAACCAAACCAAACATTGATTCCAAAACTCATTGGAATCAATGATCCAAGAGTTCAAGACTCCTGACAGAGTTCATGAAGAATTTGGACAGTGACCTCAGGCACATTGTGTGACTCTTAGGGATGTCCTGTGCAGGGATAAGAGTTAGACTCAATGAGTTTAGGTGATTCTAAAATCTTTTAAATCCATTAGCAGTACTGTCTACACTCCTCTTGAAAGCTGCTGCTGAAATACTTGCAAACTAGATACTGTACCAAAACAAAAAAAAAAGACCTAAAGTATGTAAACAAGTATCAAGTGGTGTTTTGCAGGGCAAGGTTCCCAGCTGGACACAAGAGACTTCACCTGCACAAGGACATAAGCCTTTGGATTGCCTCTCTGACATCCTCCACAGACATGTGAAAACAGCTCATTACAAAACGTCTGCCACACAAACCATTTCGAGATTGTTTCTCCTGGTTACAAGGGCACAGCTTGCCAGAGGAAATAAATGAGCTATCAGTATCTGCTGTCCAGCACTGGGCTGCTTGTTGCAATATATCACCAACAGCTGTAGCAGTGGAGGCTTGTCATTCTTGCCCAAAACTTTACCAATTATTGAAACAGAGTCCTAAAGCCAAAGCCCATTTTGTTAATCTGTCCTTGAGAAGGGAATGAATGAAACGCTGTCTTATCCTGAGTGCTCAGCTCAATATGAGATTCTGTCTTTTCTGACTGAGGACATTCCCACAGATATTTTCCTTGTTGCAGGGGTGACTCTACAAAGTGACTTGGGTCAGCTGAATTTATCTACAAAGTTAGCAAGAGATCAAGCCAGAAGCAAGTGTCAGTATTATTACAACACACGGCAGACTTAAAGTGGAGCCAAATCTTCTCTGATGGCTCTTAACACACAAAACTATTTTACCCTTATGATGTTATGATGTTGCACAGGTGGTGTGATTTGAATCTCTAACTTGTCAAAAGCTTTAAAACAAAAGAGCTAAGGGGTCATTAACTGATGACATCCCCCTTCCTCACAGGGAGAATAAGCATTTAGTTTTAGGCCCCTGTTCCTCTGTAACAAGTAGAAATGTGTCAAGAGCCACAAAACCAGACTTGTGCTCAAAGTGTGCTTTCTGAATAGTAAATACATTTAAACTGTTTCTTCCCTCAAGACTGCAACATAGAAGGTCTGCCTGCAACTGCCAGTTCACACAGCCAACAATTAGCTGAGACGCTGTCCTAAATATTACAAAACACAAATCAGTGCTTTCCCTCTGGAATGATGCTGCTCTAGGCACAAGCAATGGGGAAATCACATACAAAACACCTCCTTAGGTCCCTGTTCAAAGATGCTGAAAAATTGGGGAAGGTAAAAGTAGCTGCTACCAGAGAGACATTCTCTCAATCACAACAGGATAAATTATCTGGGTCTTAAAGGAGAAATACCAGCTCCAAATATGGTACAGAGGAGAAGATCATACATCCTGCATTGTGGTTCCAAGTCACCTGTTTTCAGAAAAACTGTTTTTCCACATATGATATGAAAATGAAGAAATCATTGCTTACCTGAGGGCCGATCAGACCATTGATTCCTGGGAATCCTGGTTCTCCCTTTTTACCCTGCATGTTCAACAGAGGAGCAAATATTAGACAGCAGACCAAAGACTGCTATTGAACCTCCAAAGTCTTTCACCCCCAAACTGGTAAATCACCGTAATGTGGGTACACAAATCACAATAGCTAGAAATGTAGGCAACTGGCACCATTTGGAAGAGAAACTCTGGTTGTATTTGATAGTTCTGTATCTCCCAGATTGCGGCAATAGTACTAAAATTGAGGGTTGTTCTCATGCACATCATAGCATCTCCTACACCCTGCAGTCCCACCTGGGTGCTCCCTACAGAGGATCAGGGAATAAGATGCAGGTAAGGGAGGTGCCAAGTGTAGACACTTCCCTTGCTGCAGTCAAGCCCTTCACCCGTCCATAACAAAGCCAAGCAGTTTCCCTTCTGTCCCTTGCAGTGCTTCATGTATTAAGAAAGAAAATAATTAAGGACTCTGGTGCATGGATGAATATAAAAGATTCACAATCTCTAAGCTGGGAAACAGGAGCCCATGAGGTATTTCTAACTAGAATTGGCATTAGCACCAAGGGAGGCAGAGCTCACTGACCCCTCTACAAACAAAAAAGAACCCTCCAGAGGAACCAGAGAACTTCCCTGGTGTAAAGGAAGAATAAACCAGAACCTGGAGTACACCCTTGAGATGAGTTCATCCACACAGATGCAGCAGCATTTGTGTTCCCATGGGTTTGACCTCAAACCGTTCAAAGGGAAAAAAATCCTACATGAGTAAAACGAGAAAGAATGGGTGGAGTAAGCACTGAAGTTAAGGCAGAGGTTGGGTTTGTTTCTCAACCCAAGAGTGGACTTGTGTTACTTTAGGCAAGTCACATATTTTATAAAAATTATCTATTCTTCCCTTGTGTGTAATAGACACTGAATAATTAATGCTTCTGAGGTTGTTAGTAATATTCTAGTAGGGTACATGAGGAGTCAAGTAAATGTTTGAGATACAGAGAAAAGGGACTCTCCCTCATTTCTACTTTTCATCCACACTGATTTTCTCCTTGGAGGAAAATATAATTAAGCAAGTTTCATGTCACTGATGATATGAATGATCATAGAAATGCTTAAGAGTCATATACATAATTTTTCCTTTATTTTATCTTTATTGAAATATGTCCAGAAACAACATCTATGAACAACAACTCCCCCAAGATTAGCTCAGTTGGTTAGAGTATGGTGTTAATAACACCAGTGTTGTGGGTTATGGCCCTGTATGAGCCATTCTCTTAAGAGTTGGACTCGATGATCCTTGTAGGTCCCTTCCAACTCAGAATAATCTGTGAAATCCTATGAAACAGATTCCTACTGACTTGAATGAAAAAGCTAAAATACCACAAACAAAACATGTTTTTGTCATATTTTCCTTGGTATTGACTGAGATTCATTAGCTGATGTGTCAGAATCTGATCATGTAACTATTTTTGTCATTAAAAAAAAAAATGAAAACCTGACAAAAAACAGAAGCCATATGCAGAAGAATACAAGAAAACTAAAGGAGTGATTATAGGGTCCTTGGGTATCAGAAGGGTTTTGTAATCACTTCCAGAACTCTAATACCAATAAAACCTTCCATTATATACTCAAGCACATCCACTATTCGTGAATGTTTCATTTACTTTTCCCAACATCCATAATTTCTTTTCTTGTCAAAGCCAAAAAGAGCCCATTTTTAACCTGGAGGACTCACGCCACCGCATGGTTCAACGACAGTTTTCAAGTTAAAGATGCTCATTTTGCCAACTGCCAAGGTGACCATGCAAAGGACACTGTTAAAAAACTCATTTAAATAAATAAACAAGCTTTTGAATAGAGCATACAGGATGTGGTGTGTGGAGGTAGACACAGGAGATGAGCATCCCTGCACACCACCTCCAGCTTCCAGTCAAAGTGGGAGCTACAGGTCAAGGTGGCTGCTTCCCCAGTTACAACGCTGAGGCCAACATACAGCACGGTGTAACCGATTCCTTCATGTCCCACCAACCCACTGTTCTGTTTCCATGCTGTTTCCTGGGCACACTAATCCACGGCAGCAACGAGAGATGCAAGAGGAGCCTTTTATCCTTTCCTTGGGTATAATGCTGAGAAACTTTGGTGCTTTTCTATATACTGAGAAATCCCTAAAAGAAAGATATAATTGTACTGCCAGAGAGACTGAGAGTGGTTTCCCATTGTGAAGGGGACATTTGGGCCACTCGGAGGTTGGCCAAAATCAAACTACAACAGATTTGCTCTATGTCATTATAGTCTGTCTATAAAGGACAGAAATACTTGCTGGGAGAAATTATACCTGTGGGAGCAAAGCTTAGTGAAATGTCACATTCCCTAATAATATGACAGAGAAAACCAGCAATTATGCTCTGTTACCTATAGTTAGAATCTGCTAAGTGTGTAAGGCTGTGTATCCTTCAACTACATGATGTATGCTTTTTGCCTTCATCAGCAATTTGAACAACAGCACAGTTAAAAATGTGTTTTATTGGAGATGGATGTCTTTACCTCTCTGACAATAATAGCTTCACTCTGGATTTAATCTACAACATCAATCCCTTTTTCCTTCATTTTATTAATTTGCTTACATTTTAATTTCTGCACGGCTGAATTTTGCCAGGGCAGGTAATGTCATCTGAGCATTTCAAGCATCCATAAATAAATATGAACACAACCACTAATCAGAAAGGTATCTGCTATAGAGAAGACAGGAAACCAAGGAAAAATGTTGTCTCCACTCTGCTACAGGGGAAATTTTGAAAGGTGTCATAGCCCAAGACTCTTTCCCACCTTGCTGTCCTAATAGCCAGAATGGCCATATATTCTCTTAGCATGTTTTAATCTGATTTTTGGCCCCAGGAACAGAGGTGGATTTGGCACCAAGTACATAGGAAACGTCCTTAATTGTGAATAAATATGACTGCTAGCATAAATGTCAACTGATTCCTCTGTAACCTAGTGAGATGCTAAGATTATCCGTTTCAGCCTTGTCCTTTTATCTCTGCATTGCCAGAGAAGCCAGAAGATGTCCAGCAGTGCTAATCAATGTTTGATCTCCCTGAAGGCACAGCCTTTTGCAGTCTCTGTATGCATTAGATAACAACAGTAAATTTTGAAGTGAGAGCCTCTCCGTAGCTTGAGGATGAAAATACTGTCAGGGTTGGCCAGATTATGTGTGATTATAGGGGCTGTTGTGGCAAAGTAAAAGGCTATAAGGGCTTCTGGACATCAAGAGAGACCACATCTTGGGACTGGCTCCTTCCAAATAGTTTACCTAATTTGCTGGGCAAGCTTAATCTCCTCTCTCTCCTGGATTATTTGCGCTGCTCCCCTTGGAGTTACCAATTAACTATCTCCTTTCCTTGGACCCTGCAAGTCTAAGGTGGTTCACATCAAGGGGAGTTCATACACTGATAAATAAGAGTTGAAAGTGTTGATTGCTGAATTCAAGTTGTGACTGGCCTGAACAGGAACCTCATGTGCAACAACCCACTAAGGAGACAGAGGGGTCAAGAATGGAAACTCAAATACGTGTATTTCTGTCCCACCATCAAACACATGAAGAGCTCAGCAGCCCTCCAGACAGCTGTTAACTTTATCTGTCCCATGACAGCTAACAGGGATAAACTTTTCCTGTACTGTCAAGTGCTCTTAACACTTCTCCTCTGGGTGGAGGGTGTGCCCTGAACCCAGTAGTCCCCAGTTTTAACAGAATCCTGTAAGCTTTACTCTGAAACAAATATGTGGCACTTACTGAGGCTCAAAGCCTTGTAATCTACTTGTAAGGAGGAAACAAAAACCTTTTAAGGCTTTTTTGTGATGTTCTGACTTCAGGACATTCAGGGCGTGTGGACACACGTACACGAAAACCTGCTGAAACGTGACAGCCGAATTAAAGATGTAGAGGCCCCCACTTTGTAACTTGCTCCTGGAGCTGTGCTCATTCTTGCCTCCAAACTGACAGGCCGTGACACCAAACTTCGCAATTAGCTCACTAAAAAAGGGTCTTGCAATATCAGTTTCTAAGTTACTTCTGATTTTACATCCAACTCACTCTCATTCTGTGTTTTCATGAATTATTTTGAGCATGAAGTAACTTGAAAAAGGGCAGTTATTATTATTATTACTATTACTACTTATCTTCTTGACTCATGTACATCGGAGTCTTAAACATGGAGAAGGTCATTCATTAAAGTTATTGTTTTATAAAGATATTTTCCTTTCTTACTATCCTATGAGACTCCCGCATTTTTTTTGTTTTGTGGTGATTGTACTTCGAGCTTGGAAAAATTTTGACAGTGCGAAAACTAAGATGCAGCCCAGCACATCAAACTCAAAATGGTCTAGCTCCCATGTCATGCCTGTGTGGGAATTACTGCTACAGGATAAATGTTTTCTCCTAGTTACTTCTGAAATTTCAGTCACTTGAATGAAATTGTATCATTTAAAAGAGGTAAATTCTTGAAGTCCAGATCATTGAGTACACTTCAGAAGAACCTTGTATTTGAGCTGGATTGCCCAAAGGTCTGCATGCTTTCCAGGATCATGTCATATAATTGAACCTTTTGTGTCCACCAAGTAAGAGAGTGGGTTTATTTCCAACAAATATTTCAGTAGATCAGGTATAAAATACTTAAGAGAAGAATCAAAGTACTTCAATTCTCTTCAATTTCACAGAAGAAAGAGAAGGAAAGGAAGAGGGGAAAAAAAAACACCACAAAACCACTCTAAAATGAAACTAGTCTCTCAGAGTTTTACTTATTTTTCAGTCAGTTTTAATAAAATCAGGACAGTACTGTCTATCACTCGGAAGTCTTACAGGACACATGAGAACAGCAAAGCAACTTTTTTCCCCCAGTGTGCTCTTGAGGATATTGTTGTCCAAATGCAGACATCAAGTGCCAGGCACTTGGAAGAAGCTGACTAATAAAATGAACAATTTGCTTGGTTCAGCTTGGAAGTATTACCTGCTCCCAAAAAAGTTCTGTGTAGATCCACCAAACCCAGGACTTTGATTAATCTCATGTTTTAAGTCACTGAATAATGGCCTTTAATTTAAAAAATATATCCATTCACCTAAGATGCCTGGTGACTAATAAAGACCCTTAGGAGAAGTCTAACTAGCTAGACACAACAGAGTCTAGGGTAAAAACCAAAGACAGTATGGATCAAATGACATCTCTAATCAAATGATCATTAGCAGTAGCATTTTCTATTCTGTTGCAGATCCTGACGGATCACTGTCCTTTACCCAGATAATATGCTCTATTAATCTTATTCAAGAAACAATAGGCTTTAAAACCAGGACAATTCTGAATTTACCAACTCATGAGTAAAGCACTGCACAGTTATTTGCTAAAGTGATATTTTCTAAGGACTGGGAAAATAAAGGAAAGCAAGTAAATGCCCTTTTCCAATGAGGCGCTGACACAAGACCGCATGTAACATTTCCCAAGGAGAAGATTCTTAAAAGTCACGCTTACAGCTCCATTTAATAGCATGCAATCCAGTGAAAAACCTATACAAAACCACTTACAAAGGTGTTTATTCCTTCCCTGTACTGTCCTTTGCCCATCACGCTCCCACACTCATAGGCAGTGCTCTTACGCTCACAGTACTGGTGCTGACTCAAGTGCAAAGCAGTGCAGGCAACCCCCCTGACCTCCTTTAAGGAACGAGCTATGATCAAGTCTCTGTGACTACTTAAGAAGTGACCCATCAAACAGTAGCACTGAGACCCAAGCGACTGAATCCACAAAGTCTAAGCAGGTGTCTCACTTCCACTCTTATCTGTTGTGAGATGTTCTTCATACGAACAGGTTGAAGCAAGGAAAGGCAGGTTCAGAGCATGAATGTATTAACATCAGGCCCACCATGAAATTTACATTTTAGTAGTACTTAAATATTTGAAGACATAATTCTGTGTGAGAGAAAATCCAACATTTTTTCATACACGGGAAAAACTAAGCTCCTGATGGAGGATGGTTCACCAGCTGCCATTTTGTGGGACCTTCTCTTCGATTACAGACCAAACAGAATAGAAAATATTAAGTACTGCAAGTGTATTTGCACTTATTGAACTTCCAAGACAACAAAAAGTTCTCTGAACTTTCAACCTGACCACATTTCTAGTGACCTATACACTCAGAGCCATATCAAGAATCCTCTTGGCAAGGATGAAGCAGGTGTAAATCACATGGAAGCATATGGAAGGAAAGAAACTGCACTGCATACAACCTATCCAAGAGATCCTGAAAGCTGCTGGACCATAAAGAAGGAAGGCAGGAAAGGATCTGGGCCTCCAGGATCCTTAGATAAGTAGAAAAGTATATGTGAAGTGGGTGAAAGCAGCAAACCTCACTGAACAAAAGTGTCCCCAGCCTCTTTAATTTGAGGACAAATTAAATAAAATTATTAAATTAAATAAAAAATTAAATAAATAAATTAAATAAATAAAT
>VXAY01003566.1:1517338-1598104 GCA_013399855.1 Oxyruncus cristatus | reverse complement strand
TTTATAATAATTAAATAAATTAAGAAATTAAATAAAAAAAGAAACTCACCCTTTGACCTGGTAAACCAGGGATTCCAGGTTTGCCTTCCAGACCAGGCTCTCCCTATAAAAGTGAAAAGTTTTAGGGAATTAGCAGAGTAGGAGAAACTAATGAGTCATATAACAATTTCCTAGCTGTTTTGTGCTACCATTACTCTGTGGCTACTTAGGCAACTCTTACCCGGTACTTATGCCATCCTTTGAGCAGAAGAGAATGAGAAAACAGGATAGAGAAAAGTGATAATGCCCTGATTAAATACAGAGCACACAACTATATTTAAAGTACATAATTCAAACCAGATTTGCCTAACACATCTTCACAATGTCATCAATTTTACAAAAACCAATCAACAGTGAAACACAACAAACAATTCAAAAGAAACGAAACAGTGTTTGCAAATGAGGCAGCAGTGACAATCTGAAATGAGATATCCTGCAGAGCTGGGTCATAAAATATAACTCGAATAAGCTGCAATTTAAGTTGAAATTAAGAATGTTGGCATGTGTTAATTGTTGAAAAATTTTGTGGAAACATAAACACATATACCCAATTCTTAGTTTTCATCCACAAAATATTTTAACCAGGACCTCGTGGCATAACACCTATGCCCTTGACAGCAACTATTCTCTGACCTTCATGATGTGACAGCTCACAAGTTATCAGTGAGAGCCTCTCTGAGCTGTTCTGAATGCCTATACAGCTCTACAGGACATTAGAAATAGAAAAACAGTGAGGTTCTGCATGACAACAGCCTTGAGGCAAAGTCTGCCCATGTCCTGGGTGCCACCTCCTGTGTTAAGAGTGGCCATCCACAGCAGGACACCCTCTCTCAGCAGTGAAGAAAACTGGAGGCTGTGGGCACTGTTTAAATATCTTAGTGCCTGAATAACATACAAAGTTTTGCAGCCTGATGTTCAGCTTCTGGAATTGCAAACAGTGAAAGAAACAACTTACTGGAGGTCCGGGAAGTCCAGGTTGGCCTTGTGGTCCTCGTGGTCCAGGCTTTCCCTACAGAAATGTTTAAAAACAAACAAACAAACAAAAAGTTACAATATATGTATGAAAAAGTGCATGGCCACATGAGTCATGTTGCCTGTCTTTACGGGACCTATACCACCCCTTTCCCCACAGGTCCCAAAAAAAACAGTGCAGAGACCAACTGGTTTTCTCCTTAAACCTCTGGCTACTTGAATTATCAGCACTCGTTAGACCGTCCACAGGCTGATCCACCCACACTGAGCAGGCACTTATCCATAACTGGCTCTTTGTTTTTTAAAGGTAGGAACTCTACCAAAGATACTGGGGTATCCTGGGTATTCCAATAAAACGCTGTGGGTTGAGGTTTGGTGGTGGAAAAGAGCAATTCTTGCATTAACAGCTTCAACAGGCATTTCCCCCAGGCCAGCACAGCTCTGAACAGCCTTAAAGTATCACTTACATGATGCATATCATTATATTAACAGGTAAATGCAGATTAGGCACCTACCAACAGAAAATCAAATTTAAATATATTTTTTTAATACATAGGGCTAACAGACTGGAGCAGTGGGTATGTCCCCCCAGTTGGAGTGCCCAAGTTCAGAGACAAACTAGACATAAAACTCAAATACAGTTTAACATTAATGTTAACCCTTCCCTGTTCTTAAATAATGGCATAGCTGACACTGTAATTCATAATTCTCATTCATGTGAGATTCACTGCAGCTGAAAAGAACATTGCCCTTTTTTGTTTCTTGTTTATTTTCTCCACTGTAAATAGGAAAACTTATTCCTTGATTTCCTGATAATGCTTCCATCCACCTTCCTTTCACAGTATGATTTTAAAGAAAAATCTAACCAAACAGAAAACAGAATTATGTTAAAATATCCTTGCAATGAAAGAATAGATATTGAATCTCTCTTACTTCCTCTCCTTTTAGGCCTTCAGTATGTACCTGCAATAGAAATGCAGAGTCATAAAGGATGAAAAAAGTAAAGACAAAGTGCCAAAGGTATGATGGTCCCCCCCGGGGTATTTTTCTCCCCTTGCTATTCCTTTGAGTTGCATGGTAACTCCTACAGCTCCTCAAATCCTGTTGCAGGCTGGGGGATGTTTTCTATTTAAACAGCTCAGGCTGACACAAGTTACCTACTGACACAGTTACTTATGAAGTGATTTGTGTGGTTGTACAAACAAGAACTTAAATCATTATCTCATCATACAAACAAGTCAGTCAATTCTCTAGATCGTGTTTTACTCTAAGTTACAAAGATCAGTTGAACACAGAAGGCATCACAGAACCAGCAGACTGGCTTAAGATATGTCCTGCCTGTTTTGCACCCACCTTCTGGAGCTTTAGGCTCATTTTCAGCTTTTATACACATCTTTCAAAACTTCTTGGCGGCTCCTGTCACACCATTAATATCACATTGGAGCAGGACAGTAAAAGGTTCTTACCCAAACAGGAGGGTTTTTTTCATAGTTTTCTTTTTCTCATTTCTTTACTTTCTACCACGTTCTGGGTAAGGTAATTGACTGCTGCCTTTCCCATGATTACCAGGGAACTTCTCATTTTTGTCTTTAGCACACATAGTCAAAGAGTGCTGTTTCCTAACACTAGTCTTATTTTCTTGGCAAGTAAAAGGGATACTGCCTAACTGCTTTATTACCAGCCCATGCAGAACTCAGTTCTAGACTTCTCCTCTGCATACTTCATGATAAATCTTTTTCCATTCACTTGATCTCTTCATACACACAATATCAGTCTCTGGACATCCTTACATCCCTGCCAATGATGTCCATGACATCAGTGAAGGCATTGCTAAAGGTAGAGTGAGGGATGCACAAAGGATGATAAATTTAGTGCCACAGGAAAGATAAAACCCAGTCTCCTGTTTTGTCAGTTTTCTTTTTTCATTCCTGCTTCCAGCACATCAGGTCCTGCCTGTCTTATATCCACCAGGACTTTTTCAGACATAAGCCAAGGAAAGATCATTTGCCTTCATCAGAAATTGCATTTTTCTTCTCTCGCCCCAACGCTCACACTGAGCCCATGTCAAAGGCACTCAGTTCTGAAATTTCATTTGCTTTTATGACTTTCACAGGCTCTATGTACCAAAGGCCACTTGGAATCAACTCAACAACTGTCGGAAACCACACAGCCCTGTCATAGCATTGGTCTGTCTGATGCACCTAAGGAGCGCTTTCATTGCCTCTTCAAGTCCTGAAGAGGCACTCACAATCTCCCAAAATTGTGGCAGTGCTTCTCTGTGTTGGAATCTATCACTTTCCTTCTTCAAAAATCTTCACTGCCTAGAGTTTCAATTTTTTTTTTTAAAAAACAGAAATATTTAAGAACATCTTTCATTAAATTCCCAACACCCCCCACTTCCACCTTCTCTTCTCATGCAATAATGCCTACAAAGTATGAGAAAGCTCTTACTAAAGTGCCTGGCAATCCTGGAAGTCCTGGTTCACCCTGCAGGGTAACATCAAAGAAATGAAAAAACATAACACAGACCACAACAATACACATCACAATACATAACATAATGCAAAACAAAAGCAAACCTCTGAGCATATTTTCCAGCTGCTGTTATACATTCTTATTTTCAATACCAATCTCAATTAACCCTGTTTCCTCTTCTCTTCAGAGGAATACATCCAAGAACAGGTTCCAGTCTGTATTACTGTAATGTTTTACATTGATTTAATGACATTTAGTGACTTAAAAACAAATGATGCACTAGATGCACTACAGCAGTAGATTTGTGCTTCAAAACTCTTATATTTGATGTCCACACAAATAAACCTGCTTGATGCTTAGATCCCCAGCAGACCCGCAAGAGGATGGATATTTGTGGGGTCAAAAATGCTTTTGTTCATTAATGACCAAAAAACCTTTTCAAAAAAAGTAAGAACTTTCCCCAAGTCATTTTATAGAGCAAGTCATATTATATACTAATATAGGACACTGAGATGCTACACCCTTTTCCCATGATTTATTGTCATATAGGCTATCAATTTCTTCCAGTCAATTTTTCTCCAGCAACGTCCACCATGTATTATGCTTCAAGACTGCATCCAGAAGGTATATCCTTTACTTTAGGTACAGACTGGTGCTAAATTGATCACATACCTTCCTTCCACACTCTGTTTATTCATTACTCACATAGGTCTCTGAATGACTCATAATATTTTTCATATTCTTTTCTCTTAAGACAAGCTCAATTAGTGTTTGTTATTTATTCATAGAGTCATAGAATGGTTTGGGTTGGAAGGGACCCTAAAGATAGAATTACTGAACCATTAAGGTTGGAAAAGACCTCCAAGGTCATTGAGTCCAACCTTTGACTGAACACCAGCTTGTCAACTAAACCACAAGAACTAAGGGTAAAGTCCAGTCACTTCCTGAACACCTCCAGGAATGCTGACTTCATCACCTCTCTGGGCAGCCCATTCCAATGTTATCCACCCTTTCAGTGAACAAATTCTTCCTGATGTCCAATCTGAACCTCTCTTGGTGTAGTTTGAGGTAAATTCTTCTTGTCCTGTCACTAGTTGCCTGGGAGAAGCGACTGACCTCCACCTGCCTACACCCTCTTGCCAGGTAGTTGTAGAGGGTGATAAGGTCCCTCCTGAGCTTCCTTTTCTCCAGACCAAACAACCCCAGCTTCTTCAGCTGCTCCTCATATGACTTACTCTCCAGACCCTTCCCCAGCTCTGTTGCCCTTCTCCAGACATGCTCCAGCACTACAGTATCTTTCTTGTCCTGAGGGGCCCAGAAATGAACAAGGATTTGAGGTGTGGCCTCACCAGGGCCCAGCACAGAGGGACAATCACTGCCCTGGTCCTGCTGGTCTCACTATTGCTGATACAGCCCTGATGCCATTGCCCTTCTTGCCCACCTGGGCACACTCTGGCTCGTGTTCAACCACTCTCGACCAGGACCCCCAGGTCCTTTCCCACCAGGCAGCTTTCCAGCCACTCTGCCCCAGCCTGTGGTACTGCAGGGGGTTGTTGTGACCCAAGTGCAGAACCTGTCACTTTGCCTTATTGAACCTCATACGATTGGCCTTGGCTGTCAATCCAGCCTGTCCAGAATATCCAGTTCCAGCCCTCTTGCCTTGGACAGGAATGCCACCCACTGGATCAGGTTGCCCAGGGCCCCATCCAAACTAGCCTATTCTACAAAGAGCCCATTCTGAAGAAGTACTGAAGGGACACACAGCAGCTGCTCTTGAAAGTATTGGACCAAGGGGCAAAATGTCTTCTGGAAGCACCAAATGCAGCTGCTTCAGACATGGATGAAGTGTTATGAACTCAAAACTGATCACTACTGCAGAGAGAGAACAGAGAGGATTGCTTCCAATCTCTGCATTCTTGGATAAGCTCACTGCCTTGTCTGGAGGAGAAAAAGAGAGAAAGAAATCCAGAAATGACCATGCCTTTTCACTAATGCCAAAGACCTGTGTCGGAAATATCAAAAGCACAACGTCATCTCTAACAGAGAGGGAAATATAAGGCTGCCCTGAAAACTTTAACTGAAAAAATAACAAGGTCAAAAGTGCTGCTGAGTGCAGTGAATAATTATTTTGCAGGTAAGAGGCTCAGAGTCATTTTATTGACACTTTTTGAGTCAATTCTACATCTCCTGGGTCAGAAAACCAGCTTCTACACAAACATATTGACATTTCTCAGGTGAGGAAGATTTTCTGACCCAAACTGCATTCTATTTCCTTCTACTCCCACTATGAGTGCTTAACTAAGAGCAGGGGAGCTATAACCAAACACACTTTAACACTCGCTCATACCCATTTCAGAAGCAATACCAGAGAAGTTAAATATTTAAATGGATATAAACTTCAATAATACACAAATGAGATAAATATTTGACCAACAGCCCCAATATTTCCAGCACTGGGGACCCAAGGAAGAATTAACAAATGTGTTTTCAAACCCCTCCTGTGCATCCCATACCACCTTACCTTTTCTCCTTTGGTCCCACTAGCACCTGGAGGGCCGGGGCTGCCAGTAGGGCCCTATAAACAGGTAAAATGGAGAGAAAACTCTTTGTTTTTAAAGTACAGGAAAAACATAAGGCTGCAGATATTGGCAGCAGAAAGGGCGATGGCTCATTGCACTGGAATAGGAGCTAATAGAACACACGAGGCTGCTTTGGCTCTGCTGCATAGAGAGGAAAGAGAACAATGATGGAAATGCCACAGCAGCCATGACAACACCAACCCAATTTCAGCCAGTTCAAAAGAATTGCAGTTCAGCGAGTATATCAGTATCAAACACAAAATTAGTATAAAATTCAGGCATGAAGATATGCCCTATCTTAGGTGCATAGACATGAAAAAGGAAAAAAAGCTTATGGAAACCCAACTTCTGTAACAGAGCTTCACTTGAGAAAATTCTTCCTTTGAAACAGTATACAACCAGCATCCATCTTCACATCCCTTTGCAATTTCCCACTTCATCTACATTTGCTGCAAGTAGAAACCAGTTCTGTAAGCAGTGTAATGGGCACAGTGAACACAGCTCCCTGTGATTCCAGTGCTGCCTGTAGCACCAGAAAACATTTCCAACTTATGAGGATAGTGATAAACACTAACTAGACACACACTTCTCCATACAGGGTAAACTGTGACTGAGGAACAGAGCAGGATGCAGATGCAGCAGCCTGGAGGCTTCAGTCTCAGTGGTGGCAATGATTAGCTGGATGGCTTTTGGAAATCACTTCTAGCCTCTGCTTCTTACTCTGTATTTTGCTGTTTAGACCAGAAGATCCTTGAGAGGAAAGGATGCCTCTCATTAGGTATCATATCCTGAGTAATGAAAACAGTCTTGTGGGATCTACAGATAGCGGTTTTAGACAAAGCATTATGTGTCTGACCAGCAGAAATGTACTGATCTTTTAGACAATTGTTCTTGTCTTAAAAATGTAAATAGTTCCAAGCTTTTCTGATTGAAAACAACCCAAATATATTAAATCCAGTTCTTTTCCTTTCATGTTGTGGGAGGGGAAAAAAAAGTTCATAAAAATCAAGCTTAAACAACTGAATTTTTATGTGTGCTTTCTTATGTATTTAATGAAAATTAAGACAAACATTTAACCTATCAATTTGAAAGGACTGGTATTTCTTTTAAGTGTGAATTGCATTATAGTTTAATTCTAAAACCAACTAAACAAAAAAAAACCCAACTGTACCCACAAAGATCCTTAGAGCGGGGATGCAGGGGGGTCCTGCCATGATTCAGCAGCTAGCCACGATAAGTCTCAGTTTTAGAGTCAAGGCTTCCAGTCATTATTTGCAACGTACCTGTCTCCCCTCCACACCTGGCTTTCCAGGGAAGCCATCCAGGCCTCTCTCTCCCTGGAAAAAGAAGACAAAGAACCACTATATCTCAAATCTATGGTTTTCCCAGGTCACTACTCCACAGGTGATGTCCATGGTATTTACTCTGAGTAAGTAATAAGGAAATTCCAGACAGGCCAATAGAGAAAATGCCTAAAGTTTCCACATCTTGTACCATGAAAAGTTGCTGTGACCAAAAACATCTGTATAGTAGCTTTCCATGTTGGCATCCTTCCTCTGCCTACCCTACTGTGGTGAGTTCACGATAACTGGGTAACATACACCAGGAGAACCATCAGCCTGGAACAGCTCTTATGAAAATAATGAATCCACAATCCAGCAATAGCTCAGTTTTACCCAGTAAAGAAAAAAACCTTTTGGTTTTCAACTTTCCTTTCTGTAACTTGGGGGAAAAATTAATCTGTTCCTTTATGTCCTCAGAACTGGACAGTCCACAAAGTCCACAGGCAATCAATTTCACTACTTTACTTTTATTACCTGAAGATATGGGTTTTTTCCCCTGTACCTAAACCTGACTTTTTCTCATTACAGTTTCAGACCAGTGTTTCTTTCCCTAACCCCCCACAGAGAGCAAACTGTTTCCTTCATCGTTACAATGACATTTTTTGTATTTGAAGACCTACAAAACTCCCCTTTCAAACTTCTCTAGACTAAACAACCATAACACTTTCAGCTTTTCTTCATGAGCATGTTTTTCAGACTTCTGATCATTTTTGTTGCTCACCTTTGTGCAGTGTCCAATTTTTCCATGTCTTCACTGTACCTAAGTGCATGAACCTGGACACAGCTGAGGCTTTGAGTAGCAATATTATTTCATGTTTTATAAACTATTCTTCTGTTTAAATCCCAGGATAATATTTACTTTGCCCCAAAGCCCCTTTCACAGGATACCTCCTCGATCGCTTGCTCCCGATCTTTAGCACTGTGAAATTCGTCATCCTACACATATGAATCATCCTGCAGTTTCCCCTTCTCAGTGTCATCTTCTGCTTTGGGGGATTGTGTTTTCAAGATAATTTTGAATTCTGACCCTGACCTCTACTGTACTTCCACGTTCAAGCTTAAGATATTCCATATTTTATAATCCAGGTTCTTGATAGAGAAGAGGACTGGATCAAAAACATACTTGTGCTGAACTTCACTCTTCTCTCACAGATTGTGGCCCTTGACCATTCCAGCCTCTTTAGTTAAAAAACCTCTTTGAAACAGGGACCTCCTTTTTCTCTGTAAATTCCTTAAACCTCTCTAAAATGGAACACAGATTTTGGTTGGATCCTGCACACACAGCTGAATATAAACTACCAAACACACACACAGTGCCAATGCAAAAGTGAATGTGCATGTAAAAACAAATTCTACAAGTACAAGCAGTGACAACAAACTATTAGTTTTATTCTACTTCTTTAATGTTTTAGATATTTTAATCCCTGTTAAAACTCTCTTATTACATACAAACCCACACTTAGGGCAATGGATATAATTAGCTTCTTTTGTAAACTACATTGATTTAGCCAGTCAGAAATGGATTTGCAAATCACTTTGTTTGTTTTTCCTCCTTAAAAAGTCAATCAGTCTTCTAACACAAATATTATTTTAAATTATGTATTCAAGGAATGAAATTAGAGAGACCCATATCCTACAGAAAACCAGTGTCAGACACCCAGATCCACTTGATTTTACAGTGATGGTTTCCAAATTAATGGGGTTTTTTTGCACTGACTGAACTACGAGTACCCTGAATTTAAGACTTTCAGTAAGCAACAGCCTGGTAGACTGCTGACAAAATGTGCAGTGTATTCGCAGGAGAATTTTTAACATCAATATACTGCAGCAACGAGTACTTCACACATGCTGGTTTAGCTGCCAAAACAGAAAAGTGTCAATGTTCCTACCGCTAGTAATGGGGGCTGGGAAAGGCAAATGTATTATTTATATGAATATATAAAATGAAGCTGTTTGAAAACATTCCAAATGATTGTGTTTCTATTGTTTCTACAGAAAAATCTGCCATTATAAATATTTTTATCATTTTTTCCATTCTTCAAAGACAGCTACTTAGTGAAAAGTATCTTTTTCCAACAGGAAGAACAAACACATTAAAGTTTTATTCTCAAATTTTCACTTTAAGGCTCGGTTTCTTTCTCCTGTGCTCTACTGGTCTTCCTGCTTTTAACCACTGGAAGAAAATGGTCAAGAGTCATAAGGAACTGGGGAAAATCCCAATTCCACCAAAACGCCAGTGCTGCTGTCTGACCTCTACCAGTTAGAAAAGGTAATGATTTGTCAGAAAAATGATTCTCCAGGAGTCTGGAAAAGGCTGAAGGAGAAAAAAAAACACACTGCAGAGGGATCTGGCAGCAGCAGACCAGCCCTGCTGCCCACTTACACAAGCTCTTCTCAATAAAACAGACAAGAGTCTACAGGATGGACATGTGCTTATGCAGCAAAAGCGATACCCTGTGTCACACTGGACTGCTGCACATGCCCAAATTAACATGCCAAGTATCCCTGACACACAGGGCTTACCTTGGCAGAGCAATGCATTGTGCTTATCTCTGCAGAATCTGTGCTGGGGTCTACAATGAGCCCACTGGGTGCAAAAAGACACGGCATATCCCTCCTATGGTGCAGTGGTTTTCCTAAAGTGCAGGTGTAACCAATACTACTGGATTTGGGAACCTCACTATAAAATCTCAATATTTACATCTGAGGTCCCAAGATATATGGATAAAGCAGCAAGATGCATTAGGGGATATGTATGCTTTTTCGTGGATTCTCGGGGTGCAGATGTGATAGAACAATACTCAGGGCACAGACTGGTGCTTTCATCCGATATTATAAACTCTTTTCTCCTGAGGCACAAAGAAACACAGTTTGTGTAGGTGTCAGTATTCAAGTTACAGACTGAAGAGCATGCAAGGAAATATTTGGCCAGTCGAATTTACGCCCACTGCTTTCACAGTAGCACTTACTGGTAGAAGTTAAAGCAAAGGCAGTGGGTGCTCTGAGACCATCATTAAAACTGGGAAAAAAATCAAAGTAAAATTACTGTAGCAGAGATTTGGCCCCTTCAGGAAAAAAAAAAAAAAACAAGAAACAAACAAAACAAACAAACAAACAAAAAAAACCAAAACAACAACAACAACAACAAACAAAACAAGAACAAAGCAAAAACAAAAAAACAAAAACAAAAACAAAAAAACAACAACAACAAAAACAAAACAAAAAAAACACACAACCCCCCCCAAAAAAAAACAACAAAAAAACCCAAACCAAACCAAACAAACAAACAAAAAAAAAAACCCTGACCTTAATTTTGCATATCCCTCTAATGAAACAAAACCTAATTCATTTCTTCCCCACTTTAACCTTCCTCTAGCTTATTCAGCTGCTTGTCCACACACAGCTCCAGCTTCCGCTCCCATCAAGGTGATGTCAGAAAGATGGATTTTCTTCTGGGAGCCAAATATTCCAGCAGATTAGACAATCTCGCCTCTGGAAAAGCAGCAGAGGCACTGGGTGGACTCAGCACACTGAGCCAGTTCTGCAAAGGGCTGAGGGAAAAGCACGAGGAAGATAAAGTATGATCCAGCCTTTTGCTCTGGCTGCATCAACAAGGATAGGTAATACAAAATATAATAGTGGCTACTTTATCATGAACAGCAGAAAGGACACTGGTAAAGAGAAACACAGTATCTCACACTTGGGGTCTATTGATAATTTTTCCCAGTAGGCAAAAGTTTGCTGTAAATTGCTGGGTTTCCTCTCCAGAAAATGGAAACAAGAGAGGGAAATGGGAACAAGCCAATGACTCCCTCCTTTACAGAGATATCACTGAAGAGAGTTTGAACATAGGCAAAGCTGCCAGACCATCACTGAGATATCTCAGGACCAGGTTGAGTCATAAGCAAGACAGGGCACTTCTGGAGAGCCTTGAGCTCTGTCAGGCAGGTCCACAGCAGAAGTAGGTGCATATCTGATGTCTCTGATCAAACTGATATAATTAGACTTTACACCTGCCCATCTCTCTTTTTAAAAGCTTACTCCAGGTATAATAGGCACTTGGTCTCTTCCTTAAGCCATAAACATAGTTTGAATTCCAGAGTGGCCTATACTCTGTAAAACAGCTATTCTCAGTCAGGAAAGAACAAAGAACTGGGAAGCAGCTCCATTTGCATGAAACCTTGAACACAGAAACTACCTGGTACTTAATGCTCCTGAGTTTATAGTGATGGGAGAAGACAGAAACATAGAAAGTTGGATAATCTCATAAACTGGAGCAAGATGGATGCAGACGTGGTCAGCAGCAGTCAGTGGTCGTTCACAGCCCTCAGGTGGTGCACACAATGTGGACACCCTTCTAGATCTCCCCACTGGCATACCTTCACTCCACTCCTCTCTCTCCTCCATCCCCACCTACACACAGACAAGTCCCTAAATGCGTCCTTAGTAGAGAGCAGAGACCTACAAAGCCCTCCTGAATGCCCAGGGGACATGGGAGAGCACTGGGAAGTGCAGCACAGTGAGGAAACTCCATCATCCATCCACTCCAGATCTGCTGGTCTTGCAGCCCACCTCACCTAATGGTCAGAGGAAAAGAACAGCCTGGCTTTTCCTGGCATGCAGCAGGAATACCTTGTCTCCTCGTGTTCCCTTTTCTCCTCTTTCTCCTTGTAGACCCTAAAAATATAAAGAAACAGAGATTATAAAGTTCAATCCAAGTAGAGGCATAGTTACCTCCCCTAATTAGTCCCCAAATCACTGTGCACATCTGCACAATCTATTCAAATGAACCTCAAGGACATTTTCAGTTGCCAGCCCTCAAAGCTGGCCGCAGGCATGGTCCAAGCAGACTCACAGAGCAGGGACTACTTGTGTGCCCAAGAACATCTGTAATATTATATTGCCTGCAGACACATGACCCTCCTGCCAACAGAAGTGTGGAGGGACAGGGAACACACCACAGCTGCAGATGGTCTGGAAAACAACCAGTGCTCTGCATTTTTCATGTTCCTTGTAAACAATGAGGACTTTGGTAGAGGACAATACTGATGGGAAAACCTGTCACATAAACAAGCAAGAATTCCCATTCCTGGTGGGTCTGGATGTGGTAGCTAGGCAGACAGCAGGTAGCTCTGAGAACTGGCAAGTGTTAGATGTACTCTGACCCGGAGGCCCAGCACACTTTTGTGCTGTGAATCCAATGACAGTGTTTCTCTGGACTGCATAATTCATCTCCTCCCAGCTACACCAGAAACATTGCTGGAGCTCAGTTTGATGTGGCACTAACGCAGGCCATCAATTCAATGGGCAAGAACCATATTTCACCTTCCCTTGGCACAACAAGCACCTTGTATTTTACCTTTATTGTGGAAACTGAGTAACCAACTAATAGCTACAGAAAGGTAGATACGCTTCAGTCAGTAGTGACCTCTCTGAAACTGCCAAAGCTTAAAATATTGCTTACTCTTATAGCATATTTGTATTTAAACTTCAGTTTACTTTACACCGTAGTGCAGGCTTACCTCCCAGCTAATGAGAGCTGCAAATCTGGGTATATTTGGAGGGCTTAAGAGGGTTTACATAATCAACCAAATGAGCAGGGATATTTTCAACCAGATCACGTTGCTCGGCATCCAGTCCAAGCTAGCCTTGAATGCTTTCATGGATGGGCCATCTACCACTTCTCTGGGCAACCTGTTCCAGAGTCTCACCACCCTCATTGTAAAAACTTTCTGCCTTTAAAACCATTATCCCTTGTCCTATCACAACAGGTCCTGCTAAAAAGTTTGACCCCATCTTTCTTATAGGCCTCCTTTAGATACTGAAAGACCACAATAAGGTCTCCTTGGAGCCTTCTCTGCTCCAGACTGAACATCCTCATCCCTCTCAGCCTTTCCTCACAGGAGAGGCGCTCCAGCCTTCTGACCATTTCCATGACCCTTCTCTGGACCTGCTCTAAGAGGTCCATGAATCTTTTTTGTGCTGAGGACCCCAGGCCTGGATGCAGTTCTCCAGCCAGGGTATCACAAGATCAGAGCAGAGGGGCAGAATCACCTCCCTTGTCCTGCTGCCCACACTGCTTTTGATTCATCCCAGGACATGCTTGGCTTTCTGGGCTGTGAGTGAACATTGCCAGCTCATGTCCAGCTTTTCATCCCCCAGTGTTTCTCGACAGGGCTGCTCACAATCCCCTCATCCCCCAGCCTGTATTGATACCAGGGGGTGGCCCCAACCCAACTGGGTCCTCAGATCTCAGAAAATCCTTTACAACACCAGCTTAAAGGCTGCCTCCATAATTACCAAGGTGGGACCACGAGACAGAGATGTTAACTGGATAGAATCTAAGTTATTTTGGTCTGGCTGTCTGTTCGTTCAAGGCAGGTTTGTCCACTTAGCCCAAAGTCTGAGAAGCCCTGAGAGTTTTGAAAATATGATTGGAAACTTGCTGAGAGGTGGTAATTTTTCTTGGTGTTCTGATGAAGTTTTCAAGCACCGTACAAATGGTGCCGCATCACAGACCAAAGTAATTACATTATGGTGGGAGCATCACAAAATCACCAGCTGTTATCTCAATAATAAAGTCAATTCTGCTGACATCTCTCTACTGGCTGCAGGTCTGTTCTCTTTTCAAGAAGTCAGAAGAAACTCAGTGAAGTCAAGAAAATGTCACCATTTGGACATGGTGTTGGTAAAGGGCCAGACATACCATATACTGATTAATAATAACAAAAAGAAATATATAACTGGGCAGAATCATTCAAAAAGTAAAGAAAGTTGCAGGACCATTAAAAATTTAACACGAGCCATGACTTACCGGTGCACCTACGTAGCCTTTAATTCCAGGAGGACCCTGTTTTCCCTCGGATCCCTGGCAAGGAATTAAGATATAGTAAACCATCAGAAACTCTTTCACATAAGAGAACAAGAATAATACTAGTAATTCAGAAATGTAAGTGGTTCTTTCAGGCTCACGTTGGGCTGTTGAGGCTTCCTGATTCTCTCAGTGCTGATACAAGAGCAGTGTCTGACTCTCCAAATACTCACCCAAAGTGAAACCCCAACATTTTCCTCTGTCTCTGGCACTCAAACATGAGCAAGTTTTATCCTTCTGCTTTCAGTTTTGCCCTACAAAGGCAAATAGTCACATGCAGATTCCTCTGTAGATTACTTTAGAAGGTTTGGCAATGCCAGTTGCTGTGTGCAACAACTGTTTTGTCTTCTGAACTGTGTTGGTGGAACAAAACACAGGTACACATTGCTGCAAATGCTGCAGTTAAGGCCATGTCTTAGAATAAATGAACTACAGTCTTCAAAATGTTACATGTTTTGAAGAGTAAATGAAAAGAAACAGATCAAAACTACATTCTCCAATGTTTATTTTTAGCCTAAATGGGAGAAATGCAAGAGAATTGGGTACATTTCAGCAGTCCTTCAGCTGGTTGCACATTGAGTCTCCCTGGAGAGGGCAGACTGAAATGGAGAGAACTCACTGTGTGCTTTTATGTGTCTTAAAATGTCTGAAAACGATCTGGTTCCTCAGCTGAAAAGACTCAGCCCTCAGAGCCTGGGCCTGACAATTTGACCTAGAGAGCTGATTTGGCAACTTATATCACCTGTTTCACTGATTATTTTCTTACTTATATCATTTCCCCTTTCCCACCACTCTTTCACCTAACTCCTGTATTGTTTGGCTGTAATGGGGATAAGGCTTCAAACCAGAGATTTTATTTTTAAATAACTTTAAAATAATTCCTACATTTCACATTAACAGATGTTTCATATTAAAAACATAAAATTAAATTTCAAGATGTGTTTGCAATTAATTATTAGCAGAATTGAGGGGTTTTTTTCCCCCCAGTGTAAGCGCCCAGATTAACAATAGTGGGGTTCAAGCACGAGCAAAGGTGGCTCTGGGATCTCTACAACACCAGACACACGAGAAACTCTGCCGGGTCAGGAAGCCTTGCAAGTCCTCTAATAGCAGAGGGAGAGCAGCAGGAATGCACCTAAACCTCTCCCTTCAGCCTGCAGAAAAATACACTACCGGAGTCTAGGCAAAACCCCAAGAAAAAAAGAAGTCTGTTCCAAATTGTCCAAATTGTTCAAGTCCGACTAAGTACTGCTATGTAAAACGTGGTTATAATACTCAGTAGAAGTTACAGATAGAGAAACTGGGTTTGTCTGGCTGAGATGTGCTGCACCCACTCAAGGCCTGTGCTGAGATCATGTCTGGTAAACCAGAGAAGTGTGAGACCTTCAACAGCTGAAGCAAGCAAGAAGGAAATTTGTCAAAATGAAACTCTTACCTAGTACTTTATATTTCAAAGGCTTGATTCTTTTTTCCCTCTCTGCCTCTGCTTTTTCTATCAAGTACAGATAGATAGTAGTCAGTTTAGATGGGAATGCTAAAGCTATGTCCATGCCATAGCAATGACAACCACAAAACCCCCACTTTATCCTTTTATTAAAAAGATACAGAAAAAAGAAAAGCAGGAAAAGATTGAATATTTGCTGAAAGATATTACAGGCTAAAGGGCCTTATCTCAAAAATCCAAGTTTTGTTTCACTGCTGTAACATCATACCCAAGGGACCTGAGCTATTGCCTTTTTTCTCTCGACCCATTTACTCCATATAAATTAACCTGCCACATATTTACCTGGGACTTTTCCAACCAATGGGCATTTCTTGCCATCTCAGACCACCATGACATCTTCTATAACCAGAAGCTCCAACATTTCAGCACAAGGCTGACTTTGAGAGCACTTCTTTGTATTCACCAGCTTGTAGCCAGCAAGATCATACTTGATGATCAGTGAAGTTTACCCTCCAGGTTTGATGAACAAGAAAAAAAAAAACAAAAAACAAAACAAACCACCACACACGCCAAAACCCAGAGTTTTATGCTGAAGACACCAAGTTAGGAACAATCTTTCCTGGAGACATCACTGAGCAGCAAAAGCAGTAAAAGCAGAGATGACATATCAAGGTTATTTCATTCCTGTAACTTACACGTGTGCCCTGATGGGCTCAGATCCATTTTGGTACCTCTGTGGACTGAAATCCTATTACCAGAAGTCTGCAGGACCCTTGCCTGTGCTACTGGAACTTCACACAATTAATGAGGTCTGTAAAAACTGCAAGACAACTTCTTGAAAGAAAGTGCTGGCAATTCCCACTGAAGCAAAAGGCTCCTCAGCCAAAGACATAAACAAGGGGCTGAATCTCTCGTGGTGCAGGTATCATTGCTGAGCTCACACTGCACTGGCCCAGCTCAATGCAAATGAAGATGGATTGATCTGGGAAGGACCACAACCCAGCCGAGCAGAGAAACTGCAAGGTAGCTCTCCATGGAGCCTGGGGTAAAGCCCAGAGCTGCTGTATTGATGCTGATGATAAAAATGAGTGATCTGGCAAAAAACCTCAATCATTAGACCACTAATGGGAGATATGACCTCTCTGATTGCAAACTCCACCCATCCTTATACACCTTGTTCCATATCAGCGAGATGCTCAGACTTTACACCAAGGAGCAAAGGAGTGTGGATTCCTGTTTTAGATTTTAGAGCCCTGTCAGCAAAGCCATTGTTGTTTCTTAAAATAACTGAGGCCAGAATCCAGCTGAAGGACACTGCATACAGCCAGTGCATCCATTGAGGTAAATGAAAGTCACTGTGAAAGCACAGTCATTTTATATTTAGCCGCTGTGAGAGGCTGGGGTTAGCCAAGCTCACCTCTTCCCTGTGAACACTTGGCAGTGGACAGTCAGATGTCGTTAGGTCCAGCCCCACCAGCACCCGTCCTGCCCAGCCCATAGGTCTGAATTTCTTCTATTCAGCATTGCCTCTTTGCTTGGCTGAACGACATGTGCCTGATGATCCTGATGGAAAATGTGGAGCAGGATCAAGTCCACCTTAAGGCAGATGTAGATGCCTCAGTTTAGCTTGGTTTGCAAAAGCTTTGCAAAGCAAGTGTGAGGAACTTCATACCACAAAGAGCTTCATGTAGTCTGCTGGTTTGTAATTCCACTACATGAAACATGCAGGTAGAGATAAAGTGTGTGTTTGTTTATGTGATAGGAGAGATGCAGCTGAAAGGCATTTGTGAGTGATGAATTCAGTTCATTTCATCCTGTCCCAGACCCCACTGAAAGACAAAATATTGAGTGCCTCCACTCAGCTCAGCTTTGCAGCTCTCATTTATCCCCTGCTGAAGCCAATATGGTTCCAGGAGAGAACCGTGGGATGGCTGCCAAGTATTCCTGCTAACCCACAAACACACCATTAGTTCTGATACCCTCCTGATGGGACTTCAGGAAGGGATGAACATTTCCCTCTATGCAAAGGCAGAGACATTTTGGAGAAAGGGCCTCTCTGTAGCTGAGGAACCCAGAGGACTTACATATGACCTGCTTCCTCAAGTCCTCTGGGACAGAGCAGAGTGACAATTAAGACTACATCCTGAAAAATGTTCAGGTACTTAACTCCTATTTGAGGACAAAGGCAACAGTTTAGGGATCTTTAGGTGACTAGATATGTCTCTTCCAGGAAGATGTGATACTCTTTCAGGCAATCAAACTGTTGTCCTTGCAGCACCTTTTACAGGATGGGCTGAACCTTCCGTGTGTGATACCCCTAAAACCACGCTTGTTACAGTGCACCATCTATTTTTTGTGTTTTAAAATCAAGACTGAAAACGCCTGAGAAGTATCTACCCCCTCAGAACCAAGAGAACAAGGCAAGAAGAGCTGAGATTTTGAAAAGAGGTTAAAAAGTTGCTCATGAGAAGGGCTTCAAAATTCAGGCACATTTCTGATGCTCAGAAGTCTCACCAGATCTCCATTCAAAAGCACCTTGCTTGAAGCAAACCCAGTGACATAAGAATTGGCTCAAATCTTGTATCACTTAGCCACTGTCCACTGGTGCAAAACTGAATCTCCCAAAATGGGCAGAAACATCCAGGCTAGGATCTCTACATCATTTTTTTTTTTTTAATTGTAAAGTAGGGATAATAATTCTCATCTGCACCTTTGTGAAAGTTGGGAAGCTACTTAAGACATGAAACGAGGCTTATGTGTCCCAAAATATGTTCTTTTATCCTGCTCAAGCTATGCTGTTTATTGAACAAAAGGTAATTCTGTTCTGCTTAATTGCTGATACCTTATCAGACCCCTGATGAAAATGACCATTTTGAGTTTCTTCATTCATCAGTAGCAATATCAAAAGTCAAACAAGAAGTAATTCTAAAAAGTCAGTGAAAAAAACATGCCTGCCCATGTAAAGAAGGAATGGAAAGCTTACCTTTGGACCTGCTGGCCCAGGCAGCCCAAATGCACCTGGCCTTCCTGGTTCACCCTGCAAGTAACAGCAACATCACTGGTAAATATTAATATTTTATATATAAAGGTTAGGGTGGCTCAAACAATTGTTGCATGGATTTAAAAACACAAGCTATATCCAATATCTACAGTCCTGAGTACCATTCTCCAGAGATCTGAAACTTTATGGTGTACGTTCTTCACAAAAATAGAAGCAGAAAATGACGAACTCAGAAACTGAAGCATCGCTTCGTCTGCTCTGTAAATATAACCAAGTAGTAAGAAATGAGTTCCCTAAGTTGTGAGCAGCTTGCACTGACTACAGTCTACAAACACGGATGCCTTGGAGACAACCTAATGCCTTTGTTCTTGCATAGTGACCTTGCAGTGTATAAACAGATCCCATAAGCAATTCTGCAAGTACGTCACTGTCCAATCCCAGACCATGCCAGGTGTGATGTGATGAAGCATCAGTTCTGGAAGCTATATTGGAAAATTACCAGTTTTTCAAAAGTAGGGCAAGTGTGGCACCAAAAAAAAAAAAAAAAAAGGATGTGTGTACCTTCGTGTATGCCTGACCTTCCAAAAAGTCCTTCCCCAAGTTCCTTTTGTTGCCACCAAGTGACTGCCACAAAGGGACGGTGAATGAGGTGATGAAGCTCCACCATCAGGATGAAGACAGTTCTAAGGGATGGCGATCAAGCAGGGGAAAGGACATAAAGATCTAAAACAAGCTTGTCTAAGATACTGGGAAATGTGTTTGTGTTTTTTTATTTCAACTGTAGTCCTCTTACAGGTAGTATTTGGTATGCTGCATCCTTCCTTGAGCTAACCCTGCACCTCTTCCCGTCCTTTTAGTTTTTAGCAATGCCCAAGAGGAGTCCAAGTCCTTTCTTCGGTTACCAAGACACTAATTTCCCTAAGCCTTGTCTGCAGTGGGAGCACAAGATGGTCCCCTGCACCCCTGCCATGTCCACTAGCCAAGGACTCCTTGCCAGCCATAAACCAAACGGCCAGGCTCTGCAGCTGCAGCTATTAACCAACAGGTCCCAAACCACAGGCTGCCAAGACAGCTCCCTTTCCCTCCTTAATGCATGATAATAGGGCTGCCCCTGGAGCCTCTTAGGATGGTTAACCCATGTGACTCCTGCCTCGGCTGCGAACGTGAGGGAGAGTGCTGGGGCTATTAACCTCCTGCCACTTGCTTCTGCTGCTCCTAAAACGGCCACACAAATCCCCCTGACCTGTTCCACTCAGTACGGCTTGATTTCCACTGCCTGCCTTGCACTGAAAGGCAAGATTACATGAGAGGAAGAAAAAAGGCTTACAGCTTCTCCTTTTGCTCCATCCCTCCCAGGGGGGCCAGGTGAGCCCAGGGAGCCCTGTAACACCAACAGAGTTATCATCAGCACGGCATTAACACCCATCGCAAGTGAAGTGACGCGAGCAGTGCATCAAGGCAAGAACAAGGAATAAGGAGAATCATTTCAACACAAACATTTATTATTTACAGTTTCTGGAGGAGCTGCTGCTGACAGTAACACACTAGGGAGGATTGATGAGCTGCTAATGAGGAACTAGGCACTCTTGGCCACTTAACTCATTTAAGAATAAATTAATACAAAATATAGAGCTAATTAGACACATTACCGTTGAGTCATCTTAATATTATCATATCATCTTCCCTCAGCCTCTCTCTTCACCATTCCATTGTCTGAAAAAATTGCATTTTTTAATTTTCTTTTTTTTTTTTTTTTTTACTCTTTGCTTGTGTGAGATGGCATTCATCTCAAAGTTCAGAAGCTTCCAGGC
Organism: Oxyruncus cristatus; assembly: GCA_013399855.1. Taxonomy (NCBI): domain Eukaryota; kingdom Metazoa; phylum Chordata; class Aves; order Passeriformes; family Cotingidae; genus Oxyruncus; species Oxyruncus cristatus. The sequence goes on along the minus strand of VXAY01003566.1, from coordinate 1,577,569 downwards.
ACATCTATAATATATATAAGTAGTAAGCCTAAAAGCAAACAGAAGAGAAGAATTGAAAAACTCAAGCAGTCCTCAGACATGACCCTGCCCACTGGGAAGAAAGCCAGCAACCACCTAACTTTAAAATCTTAGCCATTTAAAATCTTTCTGTACACTAGGATGAATGGAACTAAATATGCTGAAATTAGCAGCGCCACCACAAATGGGGACTGCAGCAAATGTGGAGAAAAGGCAAATTTGCTGCCTGCAGTTGGCAATTTAAAGTACAAAAAGCAAATGAAAAGACAATAAACAAGCAACAGGCAAGTCAACATACACAGTGAGGAACTGGCTCAGTGTTTGCACTTCAAGGCACCCCAGCAGTTTCTTTTTGAGCCTGTCATAAAAAAAGGCTCAAATGAGAAACGGTCATGGGAACTAAAAACGTGCCACTGTGGGCTGTGATTGCACAGAACTGGTGGTTGTTGTGTGTTTCTTGGAGGGACATCTTGACTTGCAGTCCAGAACATTTGCTATTTTATTTTTAGTGGAAAAGGTTTAAATTCCTAAAATTCTTCCTGCGAATCATGATTAAGGCATTTCTGACAAATATGTCCAAAGTAAATACTCATCACCAGAGTAGGCTCAGTACAGGATTTTTTTTTTTTAAGATGGTGACACAGTAGGCAGCTAAAGGCCATGACCCAGGCACATCTATAATATATATAAGTAAGTTACTTATGAACCCTTATGTTCAGTGCAAGAAAAGACATAATAATCTTTGGCCTTCCATATCTCACACTGAAGAAACACTGGTGTTTCTGTAGGTAGAGATATTAGTACTGAGTTCCTATTCTGCTTCACTTTTGTATTTTGGATTTTTACAAAGTAATAGTCAAAGCTGATGCCCTTGAGTTCTCCACACATTTGTCAAATGTGCCTGGACATCATCAATAGGTTTAAAGGCAAGCTGCACTTTGATGAAAAATAATACAACAGCATACTCTCCTTTTCTTAGCACCTTTTTAACACAAAACAAAACAAGACACAACACAGACACAAAACAAAAGACTTAGGGGAGGATAAGTTCTCATTAGACTTCCACAACAGCTTTATAAACTTAAATTTTCAGAGGATAACTGATAAAGACTCGGACTTACTTTTTCTCCTTTATCCCCTTTCAGCCCAGGAAAGCCAGGTAGCCCTTCTTCACCCTACAACATCAATGGGAAAAAAAAGCTCCTATGAAATATCACATCACTGTGTGGTATATTTGTGTATTTTAGACAGCACAGTTGTCATCTCTCGAGAACTGGGTCTGACTTCTCATCCTCCCTCTAACAATGTTGTGCTCAGTCACCTGTAACTTGCCCATATTTGAACAGGTTCACTTTTGGTTTTCCGTTCCAGTGCATTCCTCCAACTGATCCCTCCCACCCCTCCTTTTTGTTATTACCATCCAGAACCAGTAATTTTCCAAGAACAAGACTGGAGATCTATCCTGGTTAAATAGAAGTATTTGAAGCATAGTAATATTTCCCTGAGAAACTTTCCTGTTGCCACATTTCAAAGCACAGAAACTTGAAGTCTGGCGTGGCCAACTTACTAACGAGCAAAATTTCCAATGGCATGGATTTTCTTTTATATATATATTTAAGTTTCCAATGGAGTAGAAATTTTTGGAAAAATTCAAATGTAGGATTTTTTCCCCTCCATTTATCTGCTCCCATTGGGACAAAAGAATAAGAGCTTTTCTCCCATTTTTGAAAAAATTCAATAGCCCAGAGAAATACTTTAGAGAGAGCATTAAAGTGGCTAAGAAGTTGATGCATATATTTCTAATTTTCCTGTATAAAACCAAAATAAAATAAAACAAAAACAATCATAAGGACTACATACATATGAAGATAAATTCAAGCCAAGTTCTGCCACATGCAGTATGATTTTGAAGCGAAGTAAAGCTTCAAAGTGCTAATCAATACATCTTGTACTAAGAAGACCCCCTCCATATCTATCATATCTATCCTGTACAAGGAAATCTTGTTCTGTTCAGCTCAGCAGACCCAAACTCACAGAAGAATGTTAGGAACACTACACAAAGGGCCTAAAGGTAATAAATTAAGGCAAAGTAAGCTAAGGTAGACATCTGAATAGGTAAAATAGGCCTGAAGCCAAGGCTTTCTCCAAGCTTCAGTGACTGGGGCAAAGACAATAGAAAGTTAGAGAGGTCATAGTGAGGAAGACTACAGGGACCCCAGACTCAGCGATGAAGTAACAGGATGTACCACCAAATTATTCCCCAAAATGAAGACCACGCCCCAGACTCCGCCCTAACTCCACCTGCTATGAATATTGTAATCTAATAATATAATAGTATGAATATGTATGCAAAGATGTTGTAACCACCTTCAAAATTTGTATAAATTACCTGCCCTTACACTGACCACTTCGAAGCTCTTTGTCCAGCATGAGCTGGGGGCTTCCCGCGATCGCGAATAAATACCTTGCTGTTTAAAGACATAAAATTCTGTCTCTAAGCAGTCTGTATCGGCCTTTTTGGGCTTCAATTTGTGACTTTCTTTTCTGTATGAGTAGGCCAGCAGACTTAGAGGGACGTATTCCTAGGGTAAGATTCCAGTCAACAATAGACAGTGACAAAATCCAGCCTTAGTTATTTGTTTATAGGTGTATTTGGAACTTAAAGGTTAATAAAAGATAGTATCTGAGAAGTATCTGTACTGTATATGCAAATGAAAGTAATTAGATATGTTTATAATCACATTTCTCCCTAACTGAACCTTTATGAAGCACTCTGTCTAATTTGTAGTGCAGTAATGATAAAAATCAGATCCACTAGATTTGAATGGCTCCCTAATGAGACAGAAAACCTGTCAAATAGCAAACGTGATTTTTAAGGGAATCATTTGCTCTAACAGGTCAATATAACTTGCTGGAACTGCTGTTCCATGACAGAGTATGTCACACAGGTAGGAGAATGATTTGTGTCTTTTCTATGCAAAGCAAAGGAATGCAGTTAATTAGCTTCTTCTTTTGCCTTTTATTTATTTTTTCCTCCATGAAGTAGCAACTCCTTGGCACAGCTGAACAAATTAACCCCAGCATCAGTCAATAAGTCTGAGGCACAGTGCTCACAGAAATATTCATGCTGGAAAGTTGAGTATCCACCAGTTTTCGCAGTTCCTCCCCAAGGAGAAAATTACACAGAAGCAACCTAGACTCTAGAGAGAGGTTTAATGTCCCCTGGGGAACCATCACTGAAAAGGCTACAGAGTCAGAAGGGCTCCTGCTTCTTCCCCTTGCACTGATTCCCCATTGAATCATCAAGGCTGTAAAAGACCCTCAAGACCATCGAGTCCAACCATTAACCCAGCAATGCCAAGTCCACCACTAAACCAAGGCCCTAAGCACCACATCTGCTCGGTGTTTTGAACACTTCCAAGGACAGTGATTCCATAGCTTCCCTGGGCAGCCTGCTCCAACCCTTGATCACCCTTTCAGTGACAAAAGTTTTCCTGATATCCAGTCTAAACTCCCCTGGCACAGCTTGAGGCCATTCCCTCTCATCCTATCATTTGTTATCAGAGAGAAGAGACCAATCCCTCCCTGGCTACAACCTTCTCTCAGGATGTTGAAGAGAGTGAGGAGGCCTCCCTCAGCCTCCTTTTCTCCAGCTAAATAACCCCAGTTCCCTGGCTAGCTGCTTTGTATCCCTCAGTCAGCAGGAAAACCTGTCAGGATAAGGGCAGGTAGATTCTGCAGATGCTTGAACCATAATAAAAGCACAAGAAGAGATCATGTAGCCTATGCCAAAAAGCTCATGTTCACAGAAGTGAGCAGTGATAGAGAGCAGAAAGCAGAGAGGCATCGGTGCTACTGTGCTGCTCGGTGACAAAGGAGCTGAGACAGGCAGGGGCAGGAAAGCAACCAACAGCTTTAAACTCCCAGCCAGCTGCCAAAAGCCCCACTGAGGATGCAGCTAACTGAAATGGAGTCATGTTGTCACAGCAATTCACTTCATTAGGCAACTCTTCCCCGTTTTTTTTTTTTTGGGGGGGGGGTTGGGTGTTTTTTGTTTTTTTTTTTTTAACTGGCCAACTTCATGAACTGCACTGCAGAACAACCACCTTTTCTTTTTGCTTACCCACCACATTTTTTAAATCAGGTAAAATCCCAATCGTTCTTCTTGGCACGCTGCTAAGGCCTAGGGAAGTGCTGGTGTACCCAAAAGGAATCTGTTCCCCACCTTTAATCCCTCCAATTAGGTCAGTTGATTTAGAAAAAGAGCTCACCTCTCCCCAACACTTGGGGACTGGGGGGCTCTGCCGGCACATCTATCCTGGAAATTACTCTCCAGGGAAAGTTGCAGTTAGAGAATGACAGAATTGGCCAGGGAAGAAATCATAGGGGCCTGAAATATTGTTCAAGAGGAGTTCTTGCTGGGGAAGTTACAGCTTCAGCAATCAGTCTCAAGAGGAAGGAAGCAGATTTTCCCAAGAACTTTCCCTTTCCTGGCTAAGGAGACTGCTGTCCCTTCCTGACTGACTGGAAAGCCAGCCACTCTTGCTGAGTTTCACCCTCTGAGCTGTACAGCCAGTGTCCTTTAATCAAACATTTCCACCAAAGTTAGCAACTAATCAACACGTTCATTAGCTCACAGTTGACAAAATATTTGTCAAAAGAGCTTGGATTTGGCAACTGCCATCAGATCCAAAACAACCAGAGGACTTTTCTTGCACTGTCACTCAGACAGAAGCAAAGCAGTCAGCACTGAAGTTATGTACTGACATGGACTGTCAGTATACAGAGGTTATGTAGCACATGGGTAGCAAAACATTTCTACAAATGCCAATTATTGATTTTCTTTAGTTATTTTATGTTTATTTGCTTGAATTACAGCAACCCCTCATTTGTTCCCTGCTTGGGTCACTCTGTTGGACATGTTATGAATAAATATTAAAGAACAAGTATCATGCTTCAAAGCTCCATTTAAAATTGGAAGCAATGTGTAAATACAAGAAAGAAATAGCAGTGAAATAGCTGCCAAGCAGATACAGTCGGCAAGTGCTCTGGGATGAAGGATCCAGGCACCACACTGGGAAGACAGGTAGGATCTGGCAGCTGGCACTGAGCCCTGGGTAACAAAAGTCCATCACATTCCTTGCATCAAGGACAAACCCAGTTGTACCACTGAGAGGGATTAAAATAATCCTGTATTCCCACAGACTGGCTGCACTCCCAGTTTCAACACAATGGGAATCTGGTGGTGACATGTAAACCACACTTAGCTGTTTATGCCATGCAATCCTACTGTCACCCATCTATTTTATGGTAATCTGAAATTCAAAGGCTGTCCTTTTCTGGAGAAACATCAGGACCAGAATAGGAAGGTAACAAAGACCCAGGAAATAAAAACAAACAACAAAAGCAGAAGAGGTTACTGATAAATAGAGGAACAGACTACAGCTTCTAAAGCGTCTTCCTTACAGTTTAGTCTACATTTTCTGGAGTAGTTTTACATTTTAGATGAGGTGACCTTTTCCTTTCTCAGTCAATAGCTTAGTGGAGAAAACTTGAATGTGTAGGTAGTGGCACCTGTGAGATATTTTGCATTAGTAAATATGACAGCTTCACTTAGGAATTTTTTAAAAATGGAGTAGTGCAAGCTCTGAGAATGGAGAACTAGATAAGCCACTCTGAAAACTCCATCTTTCATTCCTCAAAGAACAGATAACAATTCTGCAAGAAAATTATGAAGGTTTTCAGAGCCATACTAAAACAAAAAGTTTAAGCAGAATTCAGTAGAAAGGATAGCATTTTGAATTTTCTTATATTTACTTTTAAATGGAAGCATTCAGAGCCACATAATGGATAAAAAGCAACTATTTCTGTTCTTCTGGACTCTCAGAGCAGGGCTCACATGAGCACATGGTTTGTCCAGACCCAATGGACAAAAGGATATGCCTCAACATGAGGAATTTCAGAGCACAGGCAACTCTCAGCTGCTGCAGACAGAATACTGGGATGATAAAGAATAATGATACTCCCCTTGGCTTCAGCCATTAAAACCAAATATGTGATCTGGGTAAGGATAGACATACCCCGAGAGGTTCCTTTATTAGTTTGGTTATATCAGAAGAGTTATTGTATATATTCTCTATATTCTATATTTGAGAAAGGATGTCTTCCTGGCACACAAGCACCACATGGATTTACCAGATCATGCCAGCTCCAGGTTAGTGATCCCTCCATACTCACCATACACCCATATAGCCTAATTTGTTGTGTATTGTGCAAAGGTTCCCCTCACTTGGGCTACAGTGAGCCCTACTACCCCACAGATTCACCTGAGCACTGTGTATATGGTTTGTGACCAAATTATATCTACATGTGTCATGGTTTAACCCCAGCCATCAACCAAGCCCCACAGAGCTGTTCACTCACTCCCCCACCAGCAGGACTGGGAGAGAATCAGAAGGGTAAAAACTGGAAAATTTGTGGGTTGAGATACAGGCAGTTCAACCAGGAAAGCATAAGCTGTACACACAAACAAATTAAAACAAGGAATTCATTCACTGCTTCCCATGAGCAGGTAGGTGTTCAGGTGTTCAGCCGTCTCCAGGAGAGCAAGACCTCCTTACATGTAGCTGTTACTTGTGAAGACAAACATCTCTAAAGAGAAGAAGACAAACTGCTCTAAATGTCCCCCCCGGCCCCTTCCTCATTCTTCCCCCATGCTATGTACTAAGCATGATGCCATATGGTCTGGAATATCCCTTTGGTCAGTTTGAGTCACCTGTCCTGGCCGTGCCTCCTCCCAGCCTCCCATGCACCCCCAACTTCCTTGCCATTGTGGCATCACGAAGAGCAGAAAAGGCCTTGGCTCTGTATAAGCCCTGCTCAGCAATAACAAAAACACTTCTACATTATCAGCCCTGCGTTCAGCACAAATCCAAAACATATTTTCATACCGGGCACTGCGAAGAAAATTAACACGACCCCAGCCCAAACCTGCACAACATCCCAGGTAGGCCTTGATATGTCTGAGTGGGGATAACGTTGAAATCACAAAGAAAATATCCTTAATTGTTAGATAATGCACTTCCTCAAAGGGGGAGTAACCAATACAGGGATTCTATCATATGCAGCCTCATGGCAGATTTTTTCTGAAGAGATCTTAAACGGAGAAGGAAGGAATCTGCATGTATATGGAAAGATGAGAGATAGAACAATTCAGTATTACCTGGTCCTAGAGAGACATCAGAAGCACACAAAGGAAAAATTCTTCAAAGATGCTTGTAAGTAATCTACTCTAGTTTAACTGCTTTTCTTTCCCCCACTTGCAGCTCCTCAAGCAGCTGCCAAGTTTACAAATATTTCTCCCAACTTGAGAACAGCTGTGGCCTATAATCACATATTTTACTTGCAATTCTGGGTTGTGGCCTATGTTAGTAGAAATGAAAGCAAAGTAAATAAGAAAATAATGGGGGAAAAAACATTCCAAAATATGTGGTTAGATCCTGATTTGTCAAATTCAAGTAAATCACTGGACTTTTCCTTCACCGTACATAGCAGACAACAGGAGACAGATCATTCTAAGGTCAACTCCATACATTTTATTTATTTTATCTTTCAAACAGGTCTACATCTCACACGAAAGTGCCACTTTTCTAACCCTAGTATGAAATCAAAATTTCTAACCCTGTCACAAAATGGTGTCATTGGAAATAAAGGTGTCATTGGAAGACCTGCAAAAAAATCTGCCAGGCAGAACCCCATGAATCACACAGTCAGCACGTTGACAGCTGCACAAACTGGGGGATCTATATCCAAGGTAGGAGACAAAATAGCTAGAGATGAAGAGAAACAGAACAATTGGGCCTGATGAAATGGAAACAGAGGCAAAATTGAACTGTACAGTGGTGCCAATTCACGCCCCTCTCTCCTTTGTTAATTAACTTCACAGCATCCCTGTGAAATGAGAAGGAAGGTATAGCAACGGTAATATTGCTGTCACCACATGAGGGTGACGAGTCAGAGGTACAACTGAGCAGAAGACATTCAGAAGGTCCCAGAGTTGAGACACAGACAGAAACTCGCTCCAGATTCCCTGTTCCCTTGGTCAGTGCCTTAACCATAAGTTTATTCTTTCTCCTGGCTCTTTGCCCTGCCTTTAACTTGGCAGCTTGATGTTCATGAAGAATAAAAGAGAAGACAATGGGTAACTGTCCTATTGCTGATCCATGGTTACTCACTGAATTGCTATCAGTGTTTGATGACTAAAGTGAAGTGGGAGAACAGAAGAGGTGTCACAAATTCAGTGTGGTCTTCAGGTTCCAATGCCTCAGAAAACTTCCAAGAGACCTTATGGTCTGGAAAGATGTAATATCCTTCTTTTCTAGGTTTCTCCACTCAGGAGCTACCAACTTGAGGAGGGTGACGTGAAAGATTTCTCAACTTTGCCTCCAGCAGCCAGACAAAATAAGTATTTTACTGAAAAATATTATACATTTTGGGTTTAAAGTTTCATTAAAAGCCAGGGATGATCTGCAGATCAACTGAGAGGCAGAGCTGCAGTGGATATACGTCACGCAGCTCCCTTTCCAAAAGCTGCTGACCAGACAGGCAGCACAAATGACTGTCACTCTCCAGTGCACAGATGCAGGATTCTATTAGCTTAATGATGCTAAAACCCTATTAATATCTTGGCAAATTCGACACTGGAGCTGGCGTAATCTTCTCTTTCCACAAGAAATAAGACATTCATCTCAACTTGGGCTTTACTTCTGTTCATACTAAGAAATGAAGAAAATCTTCTCTTCTGGGTCTCCGTGTTATATTCTGATTTAATAAACAGAAAGGTCATGTGGACGTGATACACAGAGGTCAGTAGAAGTCACAGATTTGGCAGATCTATCAGGAAATCCAGCCCAGTATGAACACATCTGGTTAAATGATAGTTATTGGTATTTTTGTACTGCAAACATATGAAAGATTTTATTTAACCCATTGCATAAAAGTTAATTGTCCTCCAAAGGTAATTCTCCAGGAGAAATTCAGGAGACCATGTTTTCAAATGCTCTCTGAACCCTTGAACCTTATCACAAATATCATGGACCCCACCATGAGGCCAGAAGGGTCCTTCTGACTCTCCATCATATGGTCGTTGTTCTTCTGGGGAGAGAAAGTGGGTCATTTTTCAGGGATACCAACAGATATCTTTCTCTGAAGAAACCTGATACCCCAACTTTGCATAAAAACAGGTAAAGCAACAGCTGGGCTGTAGTTAATTTGACACATGGTCACCTATAAACTTGGTTCTGCAGGACAAAAGATGCATCAGGAGTAACTGATGCGGCAAACAGCCACTCCCTAATCAAGGCCGTGTAGAGTTCAGAATAATCTGGAAACATCCTAAAGACTTCAGAGCTGTCATTAAGGCCCAAGATCCATTAGCTTCATACTGGTTGCCTCCCTGCCACAACACTCCTTTACTCCATACAGAAGTAATTGCTGAAAGACTGGGGTGGTCAAACACTTTTGACAACTCCTGAACTGCTGGTTCATCTATAACCCAGACTGACCCAATTGGAGAATGTGGCTGAAGGAAACATCTCCCTCTGCAGCAGAGAGCACAGGAGAATACAAGGGGGAGCTGTTGTGTTTGAAATACTTTTGTTCAACAGCTAGAGTTGCTCAATAAATCAATGAAATGTTCACGTTAAGAAACAGTCAAAGAGTTTGCGGACCTGTTTAGAATTGAACATAGTGAATAGGAGGTATAAGATAACTGGAAACAGTTGGTACCATAATCCCCCTACACAGAGGAATAATCTGAGACACAAACTGGACTACAATGAGTTGGATTTGCAGAAGCCAGCAATAACAAAAACACTTCTACATTATCAGCCCTGCTTTGTTTGTTTTTTGTTTTTTTTTTTTTTTTTTTTGTTTGTTTGTTTGTTTGGTTGGTGTTTTTTTTTTTTTGTATGGTTGGGGCAAGATATTCTTTGATTAGAGATACATCTGTTAAAAACTTTGAAATGTGAAAAACATAACTCTTCTCTGAAAACTTCCTTGTCCTGAAGCTAAAGCTGATGCTCCTTGCCAGCATCTGACACTGCTCAGGACCAGACAAACAGCTTGCCAAGTGCCAGAGGGGAGACGTTCATTGAAACAGAAAAATAACCCAGCCATGTATCATGGCATTGATGAATTTAAGTCCTCACATCTATAAATTGCACAAGGAAAATGGTTCTGGTCTTGTGGATGATTTGATACATTCTGGCTGATAGTTTTTTCTTGCAAGAATAATCTACAAATTCCATTTGCTCTGCTTCTGGGACGTTTCTTATGCTTCAGATCTCCACACACCCCTCAAAAATGTCAGTAGCTCTGAGAAGAGCACATTAGGGCAGGGGAGTACTGTGTTAGAGCACTCCAAACTCCAGTGTTGATCTGCTCTTAACCATCTACTGCTACTGATATTCCACATTCACCCCTCAGCATTTCTTCTGGCACCTCACTGAAACACATACAAAGCTTTTGCTCAAGATTAACTGCATCATCCAGTCTGTGATTCCTCCCCTCCTTGCAGAGCCCCTTCCTTTAGATCTCTCCCTGCTGGGTGAATTTTCAAAAATCACTGATCATTCTTCTCATTGCTGTTTTCAGTGAGTAACATCTCTCCACACCTCTCCTTAAATGTCATGCCCAAACTGAAGAGAACACCCTGCCTTAAGTCTTATCACCACCTACTTATGACTTGCAGTGATACACTGCTGTTCACTGCCAAACACACCTGAGGCTGCTCAGTCAAGTCTTTGCCAAAGTTATAAATCCCTTTGATCCAGCCAGACATATGGGTTGGAACTATATGATCTTTAAGGCCCCTTCCAACCTGAACCATTCTATGATGCTTCTATGTTTGTTCATCAAGTGGTGCTGCTCCCTAGATAGTTTTCATCTCAGAGGTTGTGACAAAGGTCATGATCCTTCTTCCCATTTTACTTGGACACCGAGGTACAAAAAAGGGAAAAGCTATGGCCAAGAAATTCTTTGGAGCCAGTGACAGAGGGACAGAAATAAAAATGGTCACCAGAGACTCAAACCTCCTCACACCGCCAAACGCGTCAGATATTCTTGAAATAACAACCACTGAGGGTCCACACATAATTTCAAACATTTGCCACAAAAAACCCCAAACAAACAAACAAAAACCCCAAACAAACAAACAAACAAAACCCCCAAAAAACACAAACCACGTTTTCCTCATCTGGCACTCAGTAGTACTATGTGTACATTTATTACTCAGTAGGGTCTGAGCCTCAAATCACCATCTTTCTATCAATGTCAAAGATAAAAGGCCTTGTGGACTTTGGGAGAAACATAATCTTTAGGTAGAGCTTAAGGAAAAGGATGAGAGACTCAAAAGGGTAAATTAAATGTGTCCAGAGTTGTACTTGGGCAAGTTAAGAACAGCATAAAATCCAGTGCTGCAATGTCTCACCTGCCCTCACCTGCACCTTCAGAGAGCCCACGAACAAGGCACCTGCACCTTCTCAGCCATCACCGAGACAAGAACAGCACGGCAATGCCTTTGATAAGTGAAAGGGGAAAACCTGTCTGCTTAACTGGACAGATTAACAAGCAGGGAGAGGGGCAGGGAATGCTCAAGATGCCTTTGATAGACCAGTGATAGCAACTTACTTCGTGCAATGCTTCAGCTCTCTGTGATTCACTAGGCTATGAGCTCCACTTCAGAGGGTGTGCTGCAGACTGCTGGGAAAACTGTTTTACTTTCCACCTAACAGGCAGATAATCCATACTTATCCCCTTCAATATCGCTCTCAGGAGCATCCCGCATTCCAACAAGATTTATCAGCGACAAGAATCAAGACAAACTGTTTTTCCTCCCCCAAATCTGTTATTAGAAGAAAGAAAAAGCCGGCAAATCTCCCTCTCGTGCTTCCTTTCCCCACTGCCAGTGGATCTTGGCAGAGAAAACCTCTAAAGAAACTAGTGCTGGAGACTACAAAATTCTGGCTGCCAATAGGTGTCACTGTATACCAGCAATGTACCTGCCAGCCAAAGGCTAATGCTAAAAAGAAATACATGTTTTAAAAGTTTATGTAAGGAAAAAAAAAAAACCCGTTACTAGTATTCTTACACTGCTGAGAATTAAGCTGTCATGATGCACAATTAGTATGTGAACTGACTTAGAGCTGTTTATTGCAATCTGCAGCTGTTATTTTGGGTCACAGAAAACCACAGAATTTGTCTAAAAGCCTCTAATTGTTGTTAAGAAAAAGAACTCCATCAAACCATAGTTATTTAGCTGTGCAGAATGTGCTTTAACTACACTTGAGGGGACACAAAAATACACAGCATGAAGACCAAAACTGCCTGTATACACAAGAAGATTCAGAATATACTCAGATTAGTAAGGCAGATAGTAACATTGCTACACTTAACCTTTTAATAAAAAGATTACAAGAACAAATCACAGATATGAATGACTCCAGTGAACTGCATGACAGCCTTGTGAAGTACATGAGGTGTTATTATACAGATGCTTAAGTGCTGAACTGAGAGGTTAAGTGCTGAGTGACCTTAACCAGATGAAGTCAGTAGCTAAGAATTGTTCCTCAGAGAGATGATTCCCAGTACAATAAAAAAAAAGAAGAAGAAAAAAAATCCCTGCAGATATTGCACTTTCGCTTTTCCTCATCAGGTCAGTTTTAGCTACACTCACATATTTTTTTATTCTGCAATAAAATAAAAAAGAACTGAGCACTAAGAACGTAACCCTGAGGAGGTAATGTTTCCATAGCCACTGTCTCCAGGGAACATCAGTTATGGGGTACTTGGGGAGCTTTTTTGTCTTCAATAAACAACCCAATAATATCTCTAAACTTTGAGATGTTTTCCCATTTTGTTATAGTCAAGATGTGTTCACTGAAGGAGCCCTGACCACTAACACAAATGCTACTGTGCCAAGGCTCCTGCTGCCTCCTTCTGCCTTGGACTCTCGGGGTCACCTTTCAGCTCACCAGTCCTGGGCAAACTGGGTGGCATTTGAGTCTGGGCTCTGGGAACTTGATGACAATATCTGAACACCATGGCAGTCCAAACAAGGTGTATAACCTTCCGGAGCACCTTCCCTGCACTGAGCTCATGCTTTCAGCAGTGAATAGGACACCCACATCATCTCTTGGAGCAATAATTAGTTTTATTCAGAAGTTGAGGGAATAAGAGCTATTTCTTCGTTTGTGCAAGCTCTGGCTCCACATCATTTAAGTGCTCAGAGAAGACATCCAACTGTGAGAAGTTCAGCTGTTTGTTCCCCCTCCTTTATACTGAACCTGTTTTTAAGCTCTCACCTTTGGCCCCTTACTTGAACTACACGGCAGCAGCCTGGCAATGCTAATCCTAACACTGGCTTGCAGAACCATTTTTCTGGCTTGGGCTTAGGCTTGTTACATCAACTGTGGATCAGGCTGGTGATCTGGACTCTCGGCTGAACCTGGTTGCCATGCTCGACCTGTCCTGCTCCTGTGCTGGGAGGTAACAGGATAAGCCCTAGCTGGCAAGGTCCCAGCTTTCCCAGGGATGGTGTTGCTCCCAGCTCCATCTCCTTAAGGGCACAGCTGGTCCTTGGGTCTAAAATATCACTGCCAGCCTGAGCTTTAACTGCAATCAGATCACACACTTATGGTCCCAAAACTCATCCCTTAAAAATAACAAAACAAAGGCTCTCCACCACCAGACCAGCATGCAGCATCAGACTCCAGCTATGCCTGCAGCACTTTTTTTTCAGGCAGAACTGCAATTATTTTCTTGTGACCCAAGTTGCTGGATGCTGGGCAGCCCCAGTCCAAAGGCACAGTGCTCATTCTGATTAGGTCAGCCCTGCTGACAGCACAGCACTGGGGTGAAAAACCAACATGGCTTTCAGGACAGGCCTATCTTACATTCAGCTGCCTTGGGGCAAAGATAGAGAGCACAGAGATCTGTGTGGACAGACTGTATCCAACAGGGTACATTTCCACAACTTTCCCAGAAGCCCTAAAAATGCCAATAACTCCAATTTGGAAGAGGAAGAGGAAGAGGAAGAGGAAGAGGAAGAGGAAGAGGAAGAGGAAGAGGAAGAGGAAGAGGAAGAGGAAGAGGAAGAGGAAGAGGAAGAGGAAGAGGAAAGAAGAAAGACAAGACAAGACTTTGTTTTAAGGATCTTGCAGTCATGATATACAAGCCTGAGGGAAAGAGGTTCTCCAGGTTCATTTTAGAGGAACAAAGACTTGCCCGAGGTCAGCAAATCCATTAGAGCCAAGTTTCAAGTCTGGATGTCCTACAGCCTAGCCCAGAGCCTTAACTATCTGCCCCCTTCTTTTCTATGCTCAGTCTTGCAGTCACTGCATCTCTAATAAGCCAAGCCACCTCAGAGGTTTTACTCTCCTTAGAAATCCTATAATAATCCTTCTGCATTTTTATCAGAGAGAGTCATTACCATGAAAAAAAATTGCTAGAATATAGACTTAATCTACTGAAGTTGTTTCTCATATTCATTGCTGCCTGCATGATTATTAGCATGGAGATAAAGCACAAAGAGAAAGCGCAGATACTTTTGGAAACACATTAGCAAGGGGAGTGCCAGTGCAAACCATAATAAAACCTCCATGCACTACCTCTGCAGAAGGTGAGTACTCCCGGTTAGAGTTTTTTTCCCCCCCCGACAGATTGGTTTCCTGTGGAAAAATCCCAGTAGTGATCACCTGATCCAGTTGTTTCATGACACCTTTCTTGTGTTTCCTATTCCTCTTCAACAGCTATGGATACTGTGGGCCCAAGCCCTGAGTAGACTATGGAAACTTCCGTCCCTTTTGGGCAATGAGGGTGTTAGGAATATTCCAGAGGCATACTAAAGTCTAAGAATAGCTACCAGCAGTAAAGACAAAAGGTCTGTCCAGCTCCTGTCTCATCTGCCTCAGTGGTCTTATGGGAGACTTCCCAAACCTATTGTCCTGCTGTCACCAATCACAGTTTGCAGACTCAATGACATCCTGAAGCAGAGATTATGTCTTTGTACTGACTAGAGGTTTAGAGATGTCTCTCTTTAATTAACTCATATGCACTGTTTTAAACATATGAAATGTTAACCTGCAGAGCGGACTGCAAGGAGGAGTTTCAACACTGCTGGGTGAAAAACAACTTCATTTTGTCCATATTAAACTTGCCATCAGCTAGTTTGACTTGCTGCCCCTTAGGTTTTACAACAGAAGAAATAGTGAAAAATAATTTCCCACTGATATCTCCATACCACTCAAAGTTTGACAGGTTTTCATCACATCCTCTCCAAAGTCATCACTTTTCCAAGCACCTTCCTGCCTACAGAGCCTTCTCCCTGCCATTGGCCTTTAGAATGCTGGAAGGCTCAGCACCACTGCATAACACTTTATACTTTGCGAGACAAGTTTTTTACAGCCTCCAAGTTAAACTTTGCATGGAGCCACTAGAAGGCCAGGCTGGCTCATGATGTGGATGGCTGTGCCCCAGGAATGTAGACCTCAAGCTCCACAGAATCTCCCTTGTCAGACATGATCTCCCTTTCATCGAATCACTGAAATCCTGTCTTGGTTGAATCATCCTCAAAAATGCTCTACAGCTGCTCCTTCTGCCCTCATTCTTCCCCTGTCCCTACTCCCCTTGGGTCAATAGAGGTTTGAGGATTCGAGTTATGACCGTTGCAGGATCAGGCCACCTGGTTTAGCAAATATCCATTTGAATAACCTCCAGAATAAAGCTAAAACATTGTTTTTCATGGTGATAATGTTACAGAATTGGATATTTGCCCATGTATCAAAATCAGCTTAACAAGAGAAGCATTTGCAAAACAAGTGATTGAACACACAGTAAAGGGACAGAGATTTACGAGCAAAAATATAACAGAATATGTCTAATGCCAAAGGGATTAAACACTAAAAGGGTTCAAAGATGACAGTTAACAGTGGAAATTTAAGACACAATACAAAAGGTGAAGGCTGAATCCCACCTATCCAGGAAATCCACTTGAGAGCAGTTTACAATCGCACCTGTAGATGGTATTTTCTTTTTTTATATATCCGTGCAAAATAACTTGGCTGTACATGCATGTTTCTGTGCACAAAAAGCATCCTCCATCAGTCTGAGTTATTTAGGCATGACAGAACATGCCAGGCTGCTGCTTGAACCATTACAGTGAATTTCCTGGTTTTAAAAGTCACACAAGTCCTCACGTCGACATGAATTAGGTTTTTTAGCCACAGCTGCTATTTTCTTTTGGTTTACCACTGATGATGTGCTCGACATGTTATATATTCTAATAAAAGCATCGTTTTGGCTTTAAGGTAGTGATGCAACCAAGTCCAGTGTCTCTGCTCTCCTCCTGGAAAAGCAGAGGATTTTCCCTCTAACAAATGCCTCAGACTTCATGTAAATGCCCTACACACAGTACTTGGCTACAACATGGTCTGACAGGTGTTTGGCACTGGCACAGCTGGAGAGAAAGACTATAATAAGGGGATGATTTTAGTCTTGTCATCTCAGTCTTTTCTAAGGTGAGATAACTTTGTTCTACCAATATTTAGGATGTGAGCCTTGTCCTTTTAAATGGTTACAGGGTTACACAGCACATGCACAGCCACTATCACACAGACAGCAACTGGATCGTACCCTTCAAAATCAAGGAAACATGAATGCTGTAACAGCCAGAGTGAAAAAACAAGAATTCATGCTCATGTAGCCATTGCAGAGCATCAGGCAAACAGAAAGGAGAGAACATGAATCCTCTCCCGTCTGGGAAAGGTTTCATTTCATGGGTTCTTCTACTGTTTTCCAGAAGTATAGATGGCAACTGGCATTGTGGGCTCTTGCATCCCTGCTCCCTGTGGTTCTGGCCACTTCCCTCCCACAGTCACTTCTGACACCAAGACAGAGACATAGCTCTATGTCCTTGCATGCCACAGTGATCCCTTGTGTGCACACCACAGCTCACAAACACCAGTGCCCTGGTGCAGCAGCAAGGTCTTGGAAGTCTGGAGATGTCCCAGTCAACTGGAAACTGGCAAATGCTATCCCAGTTTTCAAGAATAGTAAGAAGGAATCTCCTGGTAATTACAGACCTGTCAGACTCACTTCAGTGCCTGGTAAAATTATAGTCAAGTGTATTCTGGGAGTTCCTGAAGAACACTTGGGAGGCAATGCAGTCATTGGTCACAGCCAGCATGGGTCCACAGGGGCAAGTCCTCCTTAACCTCCTTAATTTCCTTTCATGACAAGGTCAAACTCTTGATGAAGAGAAGATAGTAGATGTGGTTGGTCTGGCATTTTAACAAAGTTTTCGTCACTGTCTCTCATAGCATCCTCCTGGACAAGATGTCTAGCATGTAGCTAGATAAATAAATCATGTGATGGGTGAGTAATTCCCTAATGAATTGGAATCAAAGGGTTATAGGAAATGCAGTTATATCAGGCTGGTGACCAGCCACCAGTGGAGTTCCCCAGGGCTCAATTCGAGGGCCAGAGCTCTTCAATGTTTTTTAAATTATACGGATATAAGAATTAAACATACATTAATTAAGTTTACTGATGATACTAAACAAGGAGATGTGATCTCCCTCAAGGACCGAGAGGCCCTGCAGAGGATCTGGACAGACTAGAAAGCTGAGCAACCACCAACTGTGCAAAATTCAGCAAAAGTGAGTGCTGCATTCACCACCTGGGATGGAATAATTCTGGTTACATGTACAAATTCGGGGATGAATGGCTGGAGAGCAGCTTCACGGAAAGAGATCTGTGGTTTTGGATTGATGGCAAGTTGAATAGGAGTCAATAGGGTGTCCTGGCAGCCAAAAGGGCCAACTGTGTTCCTGCCTGATGCACCAGCCAGGGAGGTGATTGCCCTGCTCTACTCCACGCTGTGTGGCCTGACCTTGAGTACTGTGTGCAGTTTTGGGAACCACAATATGAGAAGGATATGAAGCTCTTGGACTGTGTCCAGAGGTGGGTGAAGGAGATGGTGAAAGGCCTCAGGCAAGGCTTAGGAGGAGAGGCTGAGGTCACTTGGTTTTTTCAGCCAGGAGAAGAGAAGGCTGAGAGGAAACCTCATCACACTCTGCACCTTCCTCAAGAAGGAGGTGCTGATCTCCTGTCTCTCGTGACCAGTGACAGGCCACAAGGGAATGGGATGAAGCCACAACAGCAGAAGTTCACATGGGACATCAGGAAAAGTATGGAGAAGGTGGCCGGGCACTGGAGCAGGTTCTGTAGGAAAGTGGTCACTGCACCAAGCCTGTCAGAGCTCAAGATGCATCTGAATCGTGCTCTTAGTCATATGGATTAGTATTAGGTACTCCTGGAAGGAGCAGGGAGTTGAACTAAATGATCTCTATTGGTTCCTTCCAACTTGAGATATTCTATGATTTTGTGATTCTATATCCCAAGGCTCCCTTTTTAATCAAACAAGCAAAATACAGCTGATATATCTTTGCTCTCCACCAGCAGCAGCACTGACACTCAGACACTGGGCACACTGAGTACAAACATACTGGGTACCAAGTAACTTCCTCCACAGGCAAGAACAAGCTGCCTCAGCTGGCAGAAGTTCCAAATAAACATAACAAGATGGCCATAAAGTCAGGATTCTCCAAGCCTACACATTTGTTTGGGCAGTCAATGCTGTTTGGCTGCTCCAGCCAAAGAAGTTCTGCACATACTGTGAGGTTTCTCTATTTTCCCTCTCCAGTCCAGACCCACAGACCTATTTTCCTATGCATGGCAATAATACAGATGGAATTAAATTTTCCAACACTTTTCTGCAGAGTTCAAAACATAAGAAAACAAGAACTTGCTTCAACTACAGCCCAACTCATATAGTAAACATCATGTTTCCCATCAGACCCGCTGACTCTCACCACCTGCCAAACATGAGCTGGTTTCCAAAGGCTGAATCCTGAGTCTCAGAGGCTAAATAGTGGCTGTCAGTGGGAGGACTGCAGGAAAATGAATGCAGAAATGTGTTCTTTATAGCCCCCATGTCTCTATCCTGGCTCAATAATATTTCCTGCCACGAGCAACCCTCATTTCGATTGTAATTTCACATGATGCATTACCACTGTATACAATCAATACATCATAATCATAGGAAGAACAAACGAGAAGATGCAATGGCCATAAACACCATGTTCTCACTGGTGCAGCATTCTTCCTTTCAGATCACAAGCCTATATTATTTTAAATTCCCTTAGCAGTCGAGTAGCCACAGCCTCGATGGAAAACAGCTCAACAGATTCTCAATCCCCCTTTCAATACAAACCATGACTTCTTCCTTAATAAATCCATCTGTTTCCTAGACCCTCCTGTCAATCTTTCTCCAAAGCTCCCCAAGACTTGAAATTTCATTTTGGTGCTAAGGAAAACATCCTCAATCAGGTGTGATATGGAGCTACAAACAGAAAGAGCTAATCCTCCTCTGAAATCTAGGTATGTAGACTCATTTTCTGGAGGAAGTTTGCAGCCAGAATTGCATGGAAAACATCATGTGTTTTTTTTTTTTTTTAAACGGAATTAATCCAGTCATGCTACTTGCTTCCTATTGTTGATCACCATTGAAAGATTTTTCCAAGACAGAGAGCCCAGCAATTTTCAGTGGTTATTCTGTATCCTCAGTTTTAAGCTCCAAGTCTTATCACTCTGTCCTGCCTAATATTTACCCTTCAGTTTATTAATGAAAAAAATCCAATTGAAAGAAAGGCTATGACAGACTCCTCATGACCCAAATTTAATCCTGCTGAAAATTCAATGAACTCAAAATTATACTTTCCCTTTGTTTTTCATCCTTCCAGCCAATTTATTTAGTGCATTATCATCCACGAACTCACTGCTACACAAAGCAAACATTATGATTTCAATTTGATAATGTTTTCCATGGCCAATGCACAAAGGAAACTCAAAGAACACAAAGGGGAAAAAGCAGTGAACACTCAAAAGCTTGTCTGCAGAAGGAGGCATAACACAGCATAAAACTTCCCCACAAAGATCCAACTGTATCTCATCTTTTGCATCCTATGCACTCCAAAACAATCTCTGAGCTACAGAAGGCAACAGCAAGAAACTAATTTGATCAGACCAACGAACGATTAGATCTTACCTTTTCTCCTTTTTCTCCTATGCCATAGGCTTTGCCCTAGAAGTGAAAGAAGAGGGGAAAAGGTACATTTAAAAACCGGGATATCAAACAATGCTATAAATATATATTTCGTGTTTTCTTTGTTGTGCATCCAAAATCTATCTCTCTATATCTATGTATAGGCACACAAACTCATGACAGCTACTACAGGGAAACTAATTTTCTTTGGGGATAATTCCTTGATAATAATGTAGTGACAAATTAAACTAGAAAACCTATCCCAATTTCTCCTACTGCAGCCAGGAAAGCATCTTATTTTTCATTCACGGAGGAGTCTGATATCACATTTCCAAAATCAAAGATGCCAACAACCCTTATTAGAATGAAATTTACAAAGGGTTAAACATTTTCTTGCCTAAAATCTCAGTCTGGCATTTGCGTTAATTGCAGCTGGGGAAAGCTATATCTTGGTCATCTGAATGTAAAAGAGTTGAGTGAGATTTGCATCTTCTTTGTGTTCCGTTGCTTCACACCGTCCCCATCAGACATGCAGCTGTGCTATAATCAGGTACATCCAAGTTACACGTTTAACTAGAAGGCCAGTGCTAAGTCAGTTATCAGGTGTGTGTTCAGGGATGAACACATCTATTTACCACCCTTTAAGAGATGACAGTGGGTGCCAGAAAGATCAGCTTCCCCCTGAAAGTCCAGCAGGGGAAACATCTTTGACCAGGGCATATGATGTTGTGAGCAAGTTCTCAACATAAAGGAGAAAACAACTACTTGTATTTTCATCTCCTTAAGTAAAACCATTGGATATTTCTTACTTACTGACTCTCCTTTTTCTCCTCGGAGTCCAGGAAACCCCGGGCTGCCTCTTTCTCCCTTGAAAAAGAAAGTGTGTTACTGTCACAGAGTTAATTCATTCATTTCTTTGACATAGCAAGAAAGTGATGCAACAACGGTTTGACTGAGATCATGGAAACTTTTGGTCCCCCCAGTCTCTATAGCCAAGATTTCAGCTCCTGCCCTAAGGACTGGGTGTATCTCATTGCATTTATGGTGACTTGAATGTACAAGTTTTCAGATAGATTTTTCTATTCTATTTTTCATACGAAAATCTGGTGGAAGCCTTCAGAGTGCACTGGCAAAGCAGAGATCTTTCTCTTCGAAAGTCTTGTTTTCTAATAAGCCAGGAAGAATTTGGAAAGGTGGTTTGCATAAGACCTAGAGGGTACACACCTGATTTAAGGAAAAGATAAACCTACAAACATTGTTGAGATTTTAGTTGTTTTTTTTTTTCTTTTTAAATTCAAACCCCTTGTTTTCAGTCATGCTAAATTGTCCATAACAGATAACTCCTCTCTTCCCTCCCACAAGTGTGCAGCACATATGGAGTTGCTCTCCCTGCTTTTTCCAATGGATGAGAGGGAAGGAAACGTAGAAAAGAGACATTTGAAAATATAAAAATTCTGATAGGTGGAAAAATTATAACTGGGGAAAGAAATACATGGGGAGGAAAAGGGAAAATAGAGAAGAAGTTTTGCTTTGTTTTTGATCAACTATTTGTCTCCTCAGAAGGATAGGGGTGAAAGGGATAAAGAATCAAAAAAGATACATTATTTCATAAATGTTCATCAGACACAGAACTAAAAGTGGTGCCAAAACCAGCAAGTGCAGAGAAATACCTACAAATCATTTTCACATACTGCTCTGCAATCTCAAAACTAGACATAAGACACTGGAAGCATTTGTCAGGATTCTGCTTTCTTTTCCCCAGATAAAGAAAACACAGGAAAATTTCTTAAAAGCTTTTGAAAGCACAGGAAAGTTTCTCTCTTTAACCTTTCTGTCCTGTTTTTTTGCCAAAAGAAAGAAAACTCACAGAACAGGTAGAACATAAGCAAAAGCAATGGCACGGTCAATTAAGAAGGCTGTGGTAAAATTCATAAAAGTTTTTTGCAACCATCTCTTTTAAGTCACTGAAAGTACAAAACCTTTCTAATCTGGAGGAAAAGTACATCCTGTCAGAGGATGTATAATAGACTGGACTTCACAAACTTTTTTTGTGGCAGGTATGCATTATAATTTCTATGTGGACAAAAACACATCTCACAGAGAGGGGACTTTTTTCTAAACTCAGGTCAATAGCAGCTCTGAAAGAGAGAAGAAGTCTGTTGACCATCAGCCCAGTGCTCCAACCAGGCATCCTGGATGCCTGCAAACAACACGGCATGCAGTGGGAGCCTGGAGGGAAAATAAATTAGACTGGCCTGTCATTAGACTCTAAAATTTACCACTAGCACCCAGCTTCAGGCATGTTGGCCAATGCCTAACCCTTCCCCAATACCATCCTTCACCTTATCTCCTTCCAAAACACGTCATCTGTGTCTCCCCTCAGTTTGGCAGCATGGGTAACTGAGGCAGAGGTGTTCGTCTCCCAGGGACTTTTCCCCTTTTTTTTTAATAACTGTGAGCTCTCCCATTTTATCTTGCCTTTGAGAGTTCGGAGAGTATTGGAAACTCATTATCTTCCCACACTTGTTATAAAGTTCGAATATTTTCTGCGGACAGATGACACTGTAAGAAAAGCCTACCTAAACCTTCTCCTCTAAAAGAAGGAATATGATATGAGAGCTCAGGATAGCAAAGCTTGAACACAAGTCTCTCCACCTTTAACTCAGATAGATGGCAGCAACATTCATCTTACTTAAAAGACCCTCAAAATTACTTTTTTTTTAAAGAAAACATAAACACATAACCATTATTTCTTTTTTTTCTTTTTTTTTTGTGGATACAGAGTAAAAACCCCAGCAGCTACTGCTGGTCTTGGGAAAACAAAACCAAACAAAATCCCAAAACTCCTCACTTAGAGAAGGAGCCTCACAATCCTCTTGACTTTGTAAGCCTCACCAAAGATCACTGTATTGGGGTAATAGGGGTTTTTAGCATTGATCCCTCTCCCTATTGGTATCTCCTGGGATTAATTTCTCAGGTGACTACCACAAGCTGTGGGCCTTTTTCCTGATGAAAAAAGGAACAGCTGAACCAGCTGCTTTACTGGGTTACTTATATGGCCATATATAGTCTCTCACAGGACATTTCCTAATATCAGTCTGTGAAATATTTTTGGATAACGTTCAAATACTTAGAACTTACCCAAACATGTGGGAACATCCCTTGGGCCACAGTTATTTAGAGGTAGATTTCAGCATTGCAACTCATCCCAAAAAGGAGATGATCAGTACTAATGATGTCTACACAGAAAATTAGGAATTTTGACTCAGAGGTCTGGTGTTGTTCTGTCTCCATTTTTTCCTGATAATTTCTTTTCTTATTTATTTGTTTACTCTAATCTCTCTGTTTAGTCCATTAATGTTTGTTTCTTTTTCTTATACTATGCTCACCGCCTATTTAGTAGAGACCTTTTAATTTTTTTACTGTTTCTTGAAGCTCCTGTTCTTGGATTCAAACAAAAATGGAAGTCTTTTATATTTGTTACCTTAAAAAGTTTCACACCCATTTCATTACCCAAAACCAAAGCTTTAAAGTGCACCCCTTGCACCATAGAAATAAAGAGACAAGTTGAATGATCCTAAAATGTATTATGGATATGTACAACTGTGTAATGCAGAAGCCACTCATACTTTTGTGGGCCCTTAGTCTTTCTTTGATAAATACCAGGTGATAATGTTGAGGAGTTGCAAATAGCATTGAATTTCCTCCCCACAGACAGCATTTTAGCCTGGGTAGCTCAGTAATGCTGCAAAGAGAGAGGAGGAGAGCAAAATTTGTTCTTGAACACAGAGCCAGGACTGTGACAAGCTGGTCCTTGGCAATAGTGATGTAAGAACTCATGTCAAGGGAAGTATATGTCATTTAATCTCAATGTCAGGTGCAAAATCTATTAGTTGCCTTATTTAGCAAATAGAGAAGCTAAGTCATTTGTCTGAAATCTTTTCATTTGTACCAAATTGTTGTCAGATCCTGGATTTAAGTGGCATCATCCCCAGGTCCTTGAGACTGTGACACAGTCCTGCCTTGTCTGTGTACAAGTCTCAAATCACTACAGCCAGGGAAAAGTCACACACATCTGCAGAACTCTCCAGCAACACACCTACAGGAGTGGGCCACCCCTTTTGGGGTCTGTAACAGAAAAATCTGCTGATGCTGTGCTTATATAAACACCCTTCTGTATTCCACTAGTGCCTCCTGCACCCCAGCAATGTGCCATGTTACACAGGGCAAACACCCTCACCAGTGTATTGTCAAAGAGGTGAAAGACAACGAGATGTTGCTGCAGGACCCTTTTATTATTATCATTATTGTCCTTCTGCAACCTCCTCGCGACAGTCATGGCTCTGTCATTCTTCAAAACAGACCATCATTATTTAAGCTGTCACAGATTAAAATAGAAAGCTGCTATTTATATATGTGGAAGCACAAGGAACTCTTTTCTGCACATTCAGCCAGGCACATCTGAGCACTAATGAGTCCGTGTTCTTTCATCGCAGCAAAAAAACATACTCCAAAATGCATCTCCTTATCTCCAGAACTTCTCCCTGCAGACAGCAGACCAAGCTTTGCCAAAACACAATACATTTTTGAGGATGTCTGACCTTCCAAGACACAGAGATTTCCCCTTTTCCCCTCTCGCAGTGTTTCACAATAACTGAGTGACTGTGGTGAGGTGCAATTCACCCAACAGGTATAAATTCAGTGACTGAATTTGTAGAAGAGATTCAGATGCAAATAATTTTGAATACAACTTGTTCCCAAAAATCTTTTCAATCACACAGATGGAAAGCTGGGAACCACCACCACCAGCCTTCACCTCTTAATCAGTGTTGTGAATCTGTTTTCTTCCCGTACCTGTACTCCCTTTTTTTGAGTTTATTGCCTCACAGCTCTATTTGTAACCAAGCACAGAAGGAAAATGTGTTTAGGCCGAATGCACACATGCGTATCAAAGAAACTTGCAGAACATGCAGGATAATATAAAGGCTGCACTGTGAAACTTGAAGCAGACATCACAACCACTCTCCTACCCTGTTATCGAGGAAGGAGAATGCTGAGGGAAACGGCCTATATTTAACATCATGACTCAGACAATCTTCATAAGGATAACAGATTGTGACTAATCTTTTACTGTTAGTTTCAGGAAATTTTGTAGAGTGTGACTGGAAGGCTGCTACCCAACCTATGGATATATAGTACAGCTGAGGAAGGCACAGCACAGAAGCAGCTTGTCATTTTCCAGGTGACTTACCATGGAAGCTGTGCATGACCTAGTAGTTAATAACAATAACTTGCAAAAATGCCAGTTTAGAAGTTACAGGAAAGCATTATGCAAGACATTTGCTCTAAGAATGACATAAAGCAGCAACAGAGATGTCTAAATGCAAGTGTAGAACAAAGATAAGAGATAGTCAGAGCCTCCTGCTCTGCCTCAGGCTCATCCAAAACTGTCTGAACTTAGTCATATGCTAAATTGACTCTCAATTCTCAAAATCTTTAACTCCTCAGATTAGTCTAAAACTGTTTCAATGTTGTTGATTTTATTAAACAAGGGGACTAGCACATATTACTGACCTTTTGCCCTTTAGGACCTTCAGGGCCAATTAGACCCCTCTCCCCCTAAGACAAAAAAACATTGATTAATCAGACCGATCTAATTATATAACCAAGCAAGGGGCATGATCCTACAACTACTGAGGACAACAAAAATGTTTTCAGGTTTCAATGGAGAAGAGAACAAAGTTGACATGCCCTCAGGAGCAGCTACAATGGAACTGGCTTCTCAGAGGTCCCAGTCACAGCCAGCATAAGCAAGCACACCACCTTCAAAAGCTATGAGATTTATTTCATTGTGGCTACATTTACCTCCAGAATCTGGTTTGTTTTATTTTATTTGAAGAAGGATGCACCTGTCTGGGCTGGATAAGAATAACCACTTTGTTTTCAGTGTTGTTACTAGGACTAGCAGCAGGCTCAAGATCACTGAATCAGGTAAGGAGAAAACGCATGGGAAAACTTCCGTTACTTCTACAGACGTCCCAAATGAAACATTCTTGTCTCAACACTCACCTTCTGTCCAGCAAGACAGGAGCAGTTGAATGTCTTGAGATGGCCAACTTGCTCACTGCCAACAGTGGGCCTCACTTCCAGGGGAGGTGCTTCCGTCAGGACCGTGACCTGGCACTGCACCCAAACACCCAAGGTCATGACAAAGGCTTTGGTGCTGCAAAGTTTCCCCTTTCATGCTCTTTGGAGAAACCCCACAGGCACTACTGTATGACACACAGCCAAATGAGTCCTCAGGAGGAATGAAATCCCACAAAAGCCATTCATCCAAGCAATAGGGAAAAATGTGGCAAAATGAACAATGCATCTCTTTAACCAAGACTGAGGGGAGAAGAGTGAAAGGAGGGTGGAAGTTTCTAGTGAGAGTTGGGCACAGAAAATAAGCAGCAACTGGCACTGTTTTTATCTGTTCCCAAATAAAACCAGTGGGAAACATGCTGAATATTTCATGCTGCATTTCTGTTGTTCCATCATCAGTTCAGGGTTTTGTTTCCCCTGACAGTTTGACAAGGAAAGAGGAACTTGGAGACTTCAAATTCCTCATACTCATCAGTCTGCAGTGGTCCTCCTCTGGCTCTGCTACGTTACCAATTACACAGTTAGGTTTCATTCACCCTCATTAAAAAAATTGTAATCCCATACTGCCACACATTTCCTGATTTATGTTAAGAGATTTCAGTGAAGAGTGTTCGTGTGAAAATGAATAAATGACAAAAAGGAGCTTACCGGTCCAGAGGGAATGTCGCAGCACGTCTCCAGCTCAGCATGCCGGGAATCACAGTAAATAACCATCCGCTGAAGATCAAACTGGAAAACAAAGCGAGGCAACAGTCTCAGAGACAGTGAATTATTAAAGACCGCATGTCCTTTTGCTTGGATACAAACGGAGCAGGCAAATACAAACAAAATCCAGATGGTGCTAACTTCAGAGGGATTCCATGGATCCTGTAGTCATTCTCTAGCTCTACCTGTCAATAATGGACCAATATCTCAGCATGGTCCAAGAGTGCTGAGCTAATGAGACCCTGAATATACCTATTAAAATTCTGGTCGAGGTATTCATGCTAATCCCCATGTTCTGGCCAAATTTCTGTCTGAGAAGACATATCCTGGCCACCTCTATCCCTCCTAAAATTTTGTCTAGACACAAGGTTTGTTTTTCTCCTGCTGTGCCCAGCATCTTCTGACCATTTACCCCTGTGTGAGAAATGCTGTTTAATATGCACATCTAATATGAACGTGCCATCCATTTTGCACAGATAAAAGGATTATACAAGTCTCAAACACCAAATGATTACACATAAATCATACCAGTTTAACACTGCTGCTGGACAATCAGGTCCACCTTCAGGTCTCGACTTCAGTTGTACCAAGAGTCCTTTAATTTCTGAGAAACTGAGAATGTACCATGACTCCCCTGAGTTAACAAGCTTCCTTTTTCCCCCCATTTCTGCCTGTCCTGGGTGGAAATATTCATAATGCCAAAATTAGACAACAAAAGGCCTTTACATGGTGTTCAGTACCCAGTTCGATGATATTTGTGTATGATTTTGTCTCTGCTTTTAGCTGTAGCACGTTTCGTGTGATCAGGAAATTCCTTGAGAGTTCAGGAAATTCTCCGGTACTGCACCCAAGATATTTCACTTGCAGAAGAAAGATGAAATTTCTCATTTTTAATCCCTGTTATGGAGACAATGTCAGTCTCACACAAAAAGACAGCAAATCCTGTGCATGATAAGGTGCCAACCTGTCTTAGCTATGTGACACTGGTAACATTTCAGCGATGCTGCCTCAGGAAGAGGGTCAATTACAACATAATCCCCAAAACCCCATTCATGTGCTTCAAACCCAATCCTGAGCATTACCCCAGCTCTAATCAGGAAGAGCAGTACTCACGTCAATGGGGACACTGTCATACAAGCGTTTGCCAATCACAGTCTTTCCTTGAATGTCAATGTTTTCCCTGTCCTCAATAGGCAGCACCTGCACCAGTTTGCAGTCTATATAAAGCGAGACAGCCTTCGACTGGATGCTGAGGGCAATTTTGTGCCAGTTGCGGTCGAACAGGTCACCGACTCGAGTGTTTCTGAAGACCACCCTGACAGCGTCCTTGGTGAGCCCCACAGCGTTGTACTCCAGAGCTTTGTTCTCTCCATCCAGGCGGATCGAGACCTACACGGAAACAGAATGGGTTTTGCTAAGGAAGTACAAAACCTTTCTCCTTCCTCCTGACTGCTTTCCATCACCACAAAGCCAGGGATGGTACAGCCTGTGGTGAGAAGCCCAAGCAAAGAGCTTGGACAGAGTTTTTGGACAGGGAGCCTACATCTGTGCTAGTAAATAAGATGCGGCTGCACAGACCCACGACCATCTAAAGCCTGGCAATGTTTGGGCACGGTTAGGTTGTAGCACATCAAGGGCATCTCCCCAAAGGCAGAGAGACAAAGCTGAACCTGGTTTGGAGCCCTCTATCCTGTGCACTCCTCCACTACATCCTAGAAGGCTCTGTGCTCTTTACTCCCATCACACGTCCTCAGCTGTCCCATGGGACACAGACAAATGCTTCATTGCCTGATATGAAACCAGTCTGCTGAGCTGTAGCACTGCCCACACATTATTTCAGATGCTTTGAACAGAAAATACAGCTACACCCCATCCACTGTCTTGCAAGCTACAGAGCAGGCAAAAAAATTGGCTTTTGAAGACATAATACTTTTAGTTCATTTACAAATTGATTTCTTCTTTTACCAAAGTCAGGCAGTTACCAGCAAGCAGCAGGTAATGGAGCAGGCAGAGCCAGGGGAGCAAACGGTGAGTCTGCAAGCTGCAGAGATGGAAGGAGTTTGGGCCACATTGGCACTGAGCTGTGTGTGATGTAAGCAGCCCAGATCCAACCCCAGATCTGACCCAAGTTCTCGGTGCAGCTGAGCTCTGTGCTGGCTGGGAATGCCAGCTCGGATCAGCGTTGGCTCAGAAGTGTCTACATCTGTGAGCTGTGCAGGTGTGCAATGGACTGGCCAAACCAGGACTGACTTTACATGAAACGAGTCTCATGAGGCTCTAAGGCACTTCTGGCACCACATTTTAAGGCACTTTGACATTATTACTGGAAATACTGAGTGTTTTTTTCCCTTCACACCTAAGCAGTTCAGGTTTTCAGCTTCTTCCAAGAAATACTGCATAATACACATTCTCACCTGCAGCAAATAGCAATGCAGGTAGTAGAGTAAAGCACATTTTATTCAACAAACTTCAGCTGATAATAATTGTCATCTAAACCTTTTACCATTGGCTCAAACCCAGTTAGCTGACACTTCCAACTGCACCTATCCTTCACTGAGAGTTCCCCAAATCCTTTTGAGTACCAGTCCCAAAGCAACAATACTGAATTACATAGCTATGTGAGCCCACGATGACACACCAGTTCAGAGCCATGAGTAATGCCAACAGCACCATATTTGGTGCTGATCAGAAAAACATACAGCCCATCCAAACCACTCCCTCCTCAAGCACACTCAAACACCTAAACTCCAGCAAACTCTTAAGAACATTCTGTGTAAGGGCAGACAGCTCTTTAGTACACTGTTATGGCATTTTTCTTCTGAGAACATGAGAGTACTTCAGGAAAAAATATCATGCAGCAGCCAGGACTTAGGGTTATGGAGGTATAATAATTGTTACATCCATACCCGTAGCAGGAACTCATAAAACTTTGCATGACACCTAGAACTCTGTGCAAAAACGTGACATAACTCACTGCTCTGTATGGCAATAGTTTTCCAAACAGGTAAAACAATTTCTCTAAACAGAACTATCTGAACAAAACAACCAAAGACTCGACAATAGTTTCAAAAGCAAGGATAGCATTTTTGTCCCTCTTTCCAACTAACACATTTATCTTCATACTAATAAAAACCAAGGTCTATGCAAACCTTCCTCCAGGGTTGAATTAAAGGTAAAGGATTTTCAGCAAAATAAACTGAAAGACAGGTAAAAGGGATTTTTACCAGTCTGCAGGGAAAAAGGAGTGGGAGGCTAAGGCAAGAAAACTGGTTCATGGCTCAAAAAAAAGAGAAAGAAGGTTGTTCCTGCTGTCTGGAAAAGGTCCTCTTACCTGTGGTATGCCATACTTGTCAATAATCTGCCAAATATACCAGTCTTCTTTCCTGGAAGCCTTCCGGAATTTGAAGGTAGTTACAAAGGCATATTCATCAGGCAGACCTTGTGGGAATACATCCCTGGCGTGGGGAGGGGAAAGAGAGCATTGTATCAGGCTCAGCAGTGAAGAGCAGAACTTATAAAACTTGCTCCATGTCCCAGCAACAGTTCCCTAAAGTACCATTATAGTTCCTACAAAATCTGCTTTATTTGGCAGCCTGCAGAGAGATAAACATGAGCTTGTGCCCTCCAGGTGGTTCTATCCTTGTGGAGCCCTTTTTAATTCCAATGGTGAAGCTCTCAAATTGGATAAGAAAGTGAAAATCTGCAGTCGAGTATCCATCACGTTAAAAAGCTGTTTTTTTCACTTGATGCCTCTGTTCATACAATCTGTAAGTAATTCTGTTCTTCTCCAGGTGCGCTGGAGACCTGTGACTTCTGAGAACGGGCAGGAACACCTGAAACCCTCTATAAAATTACAGTTATAGTAAAAAATATTGTAATATTTGCCCCAAAACAGGCGCTACACCTGATGTCTTTCCAAGAAGATGTTCCTTGGCTGATGGCCCGTGAGAACAGGAGAACCTTCTCAAATCAAACATTGCAAACACATTAGGCAGAAATTTACTTAGCATGACACTACAAGAAAATCCAACAATGTTTGACTCTACTCCAGCATCAAAACATACCATAACATTGGGATGCAGGGCTGGACAGAAAGGATGACTAATACAGTATCATTATTTTTTTTGTCACTAGCCATTACTGGATGCCTAAGAACAAGAATGAACAGAACAAACATATCTCTCTCCTACCCCCAATCTTAGAGGTCTGGGAGATCAATTCAGAGACAAATGCATATTCTGTATTAATAACTTTTCATGGATTTATCTTATATGGACTTCTGCATCTTCCCCTTGAACTCATGTAAACTTATGACATTCACAACATCCTCTGGCAAGGAATCACACTCTGCTGTCCCCTGTATAATGAACTTCCTCCTGTTTGTTCAGTACCTGACTCAGATCTTATCAGGGACAACACAATGACCCTCTTCTTGGTTTATTTTTTATAGCATTCATGATTTTTCAGACTTTGCTTATAATGCCTCTAAGCCATCTCTTTTCCCACCTTAGAGTCCTAGTTAACATGGTTCTTCATGCCCAAGCCAGCCTGCTCCTTTGATCATTCCTAAATAAACCCTTCCTAAATATCATGTCTTTGCTTTGGCACATCTGAGCAGTCAGGCATACGTGCTCATTAGAAAACAAAACACAACAGCAGCAATTAATGAAGAGCAAACTATGAAGACAGATTCTCTTAACAAATAGGTGACATAATCCATCACTGTGCAGAAACTGGCACAGACAAAAGCACATAAAAGTGGAGGCCTTTAATTGTGTTAAAAGCAAAAAGTCCTCAAAATTTCCAGAATAGTCTGTTTTGCAATTACAGCAAAGGTTGAGAGCTGATCTTTCCTAATGCCAAAATATCCGATCATATTTTAATCTGTGCTTTGAATTTTCTATCTTTTTAGCCAAGTTATAAATTCAGGACACTGTGGCTTCATCCACTGCTGTGGTTTTTGCTGTAAAAAGTGGGCCCATGCAGGATATGCACCATTAGAAGCTGGTTTTCCCTCCCAGGGAAAAAGACATTCTCTGAACTCTTCCAGCTTCTTCCCAAAGAAAACTGAACCAGGCTCCCAATAGCCCCTTTACAAAATCCTTCCCTTAGGAGGGCGGACAAGGCTGTCTTATTTCTTGGTACTAGTTATTTTACCAAGGAGGTCCAAGTTGATGGGAGCTTAGCAAATGTGATACCCATCTACAGGAAGGGCCAGAAGGAGCATCTGAGGGTGAATGGAAGTAGGATCTGGAAAGAGGATCACCTTAGACTAGATATTAAGAAAAAATTATTTACCAAAAAGCTGGTCAGGCATTGGAACAGGCTGCCCAGGGAAGTGGCGGATTCACCATCCCTGAAAATGCTCAAAAAAAAGTGTGGATATGGTCATGTTTTAGCAGTGAAAATGGTAGTGTAGGATAGCAGTTGTACTCAATGATCTTATAGGTCTCTTCTAACCTTAATGATTTTACGATTCCGAGCTGGAAACAGGAATACCATTATGCAAGCTTGGTTTCAGACAGGGTTTTCAGATGCTTAATGCTTAGTGCCCACAGAATAACTGGGAGTTAGGTACCTAAACATCCCTGTGAGTCTGGCCACACCTCATCACACAGGGCTGACAAACAGCCCATTGGGCAGATTTAAACCGACAGAAAGCTATAATGACCTATTACCTGTCACCCTCAGCTGATTTTTAAAGTGGCCGAGGAACTGGCTGCAAGTTCCCAAGAGAGAAAGGTTTTACCCAAAAGCAAATCTGAAGACACGCTCATTGCTCTGAAGATGTAATAAAAGCTCTTTCTGAAGCTGTTGGTCCCTATTTCTTTTACAGAGATGCATTGCTACGTATATAATAAAAACTTCGTTTAGGAGTTTTCACTTATTTCCTCACTAAAAAGTGATCTCCATCTAGAAGCTCAGCTTTACTTAGGGATCCAAGGGCAGGAATTGCTGTCCCCAGAAATGTTTTATTTTCTTCTTTCACACAAGGCTGATTTGAACTGATGATCCATATTACAGAGCTTTGCTGGATGCCTGGTACCTACAGGGAGCACTTTGCCAGCTCCTTGGCCTATAATTCTGACAACAGGATAGATTGCAGAGGAGGCCCTCATAAAACTGCAAGACAAAAAAATCCCCCAGTGCTGCAGGTTAGTCTAAGAGTCAATTAACTCAACCACAAGGTCAGTTGAATCACAGCTTCTACAAAGAAAAAATTTAATAATGAGAGGGATTCCCACAACACAATCAACATCATCCATACATCCTTGGCAGACATCTTTTTGGCTTCTACCTCAGAAACCTCAGTGGAGGAATAGATACAACCTCTCTAGGTAATTTCCTCCTGTCTTTCACTGTCCTACATGCTGAAAAAAGCAAACAAACAAATGGAAAAAGGAAAAAAAAAAAAACAAAACACCAAAACACAAAAACCCCCAACCAAAAAAAAAAAACCCCATCCTATCCTAAATCTCACTTGCTGTAGTTTAATTTTCCTGAAACAACCTTTTTTCCCACAGGGAGCCATGTGAACAACTTGTTCTCCTTTCTTTGCTGCAGTTTTAGCAAAAATTCTCTTCTATGTTTCTCAACTTTCCCTTCAGTCCTTTACTCTCTAAAACACCAGAAAAGCCTTCAGTCCTTCCACCTCAGTCATGCCTAACCTCCTTTACCTTGTTAGAAACAGGAGATAATGAGGGACCTCTTGAGATCATCTAGACTAAAGAAGATTTTCCTTGTGTTTGGAATTCATGGATTTAATTTATTCCTATTTCTTCTCATCCTGTCGATGTTCAAAATGTTCAAAATATTAAAAATGTTCAAAATATCCAAAAGTGAATATGACTAAGGAGAACCTGGCTCCATCTTCTTTGCTTCTTCCCCATCAGGTATCTAAACACATGGATAAGATTCTCCCTCCCTGAGCTTTCTCTCCTCTAGGGTGAGCAATCTGAGTTGACTCTGCTGTTCCTCATACGAAATACAGGTTTGGGAAGAAGCAAGGAACAAGGAAGCTTTCAGCAGGTTTCTTGTTCAGTGTAGGAGGCTCCTGTAGCTTTTTGGACAATTTCTTCTCTGGGAAGGAGGCAGATGAACACCCCAGGGCAAGAGCTCATGGAGAAACCTAAGGCAGGTGAGTGAAGTCAAAGCTGATGTCAGGAGACAGGGACCCCAGAAAAACACACCGAAGTGTACAAGACTCAGAAACCAGGCAAGAAAACACTGTACCAATAGAAAGAGTAAACCAGATCATGACTAGAAGCTTGGCCAAGAATCAGGTAGTTCTGTGAGGTGGTAGCCAAGATAGCAGAGATCATGATCAAGTCAGGCTGGAACCAGACCAGGCAAGAGAAAACTGAAGGATGGACATGGCCAGGAAGAAGGCCCTGTAGTCAGGACTTGGAGATACAGAACAAGACAGTGAGACAAATTCTTGGCATTAGACAAGACAACATTAATGAGAAAGAAGCCTGAGCACTCAAAACCATAAATCTGGGGCATGATTTTGGCCAGAAGATCTGCTGATGGTGGAGCTGTGAACAAGCAGTAGAACGGTCCCAGTTACACGAAGAGTGGGGAGATCCACCAGCCAGATTTTGGGACCAGCCCTGAACCAGCTACAGAGACCTGTGAGTCCCTCAGTGATCAGGTCACTGACTGCATCCAAGCTTCTGTCTGTTGTATTTGCCTGCTCACAGATGATGCCTCAGCACAAAGAGCAAGAAGTTCGTAGGTTTAGGATACAGATGGGAAGATGAGTAGGCACATTTCCCAGACAGCTAAGCTGGCGCTTTGTATAAGTACTATTGCTTATATAAAAGGATAGAAATCCTTTAAGCAGATAATAAAGTGAATTACATATATTACTCAGTTAATGATTTTGTATCTAATTATGAGATGTTGCTGTTGTTTGCTAAACATTGCTTGAGGTTATCTGCGAGACAGGACAGATGTTTTTGTTTGTTTTATTATTCCAGTTATCAGTTTTGTGCAGCTTTACAAGATTTTACTTTCTGTGAGCAATGACCCTACATGCAGCATCTCAGAGTCCTGGCATACAGAGGCTAAAAGGAACTAAATATGCAAATACCTTCCATGCTGTTATATCCATTTGGGTTCATTCCCAAACCAGAGGAGTGTGGAAGTACCAATACAAAAGGCTGAAAACATAAAAGTCCTTCTTTAATTCCATGTTTCAGAACCATTCAGAAGGAAGTTTAGTCATTTCAATCTGCTAATTAAGGATGTTTTACTTCTTATTGTCCTGGGCAATAAAATATTCTACTTGTTTTAAAGACAACAGCAACAACAAATAAATGGGTGTAATCTGAGCAGACGGAAAGCTGTCATAGCTGGTTGGTCTGGCTTCACTCCCTCGGTCTTTCTGGGAAAACAACAACAGAAACAAAAACAAAGTGCTTCAACCCTTAATTTGAAGAACGAATTCAAATGGACAGCTCTCTGTAATCTGTGATAACTTTTTTCAGTGGTTAATTACATTCATCATGAAAAGTGGGCCTTTCTTCCCTGCTGGTTTTTGTTGCCATTAACAAGTAGCCACTGACTTTCAGACTACCACTCTCCTTGGCCTAAGACCCTTTGCTGAACTTTGGTTTCCCAGAGGTTCTTACAGAGAACAATCACTTCAGTTGTTAACTGCTTCTTGATTTTATCTGTCTGCACTGCACTTCTTGAATTTCTCACTATTGGCCTTGCTTCACAGCTCTTCAAACTTTCATTCACCCCATTTCTATCTGCTTAATTATGGAAACTAGGATCAGACATCACATCACAGCAGAGGTGACTGAGTTGCCTGATATGAAGATTATCAACTCATACTTGATATTTCCCACTTACACTCCAGGGATTGCACTAGTTCTACTTGTCATAGTATCACCCAGAACCAAGAGATTGCTGTGATATAAGTGAAATAGGTTTATTTCTACCTACACACAGACCAGTTATATATATATATTTAGACCAAGATTTCTTTAACTGGCTGGTTAGAATCAGATCACAGATCATGAGTTTACTTATCTTTAGACTTGATATCATTTATGGACTTTGGAGCAACAGTTTTCCTTTCAGTATATCATATTTTAACTTTTTTTTTTTTTTTAACTGTGTGTTTATGTGGAGAAAGAGGAGGAGGGGAAAAGAGCAAATTAATCCAGGCTAGCTCCAGGGGGAAAAAAAAATATTATGAAATCAAGAAAATATAAATCCCAAGCCTTTTATTCAAATATACAGTGAGCTGAATAAAAAAAAAGCTAAAAACAGAATAAAAAATAACAGCCCTCATCCATAAGAAGGCAAAGAATTACTATTGATTTTTCAGCTAAGTTCAAACCAGCACAGAGGAAATTTACTTCAAAAATGTTGATGGTGACAATTCAATCTATGGCTCATGGCTGCTCAGTGAAATTATGCACTCACTCTTCTCAAGACTAATGTTAGCACAGCTCAAGTGACAACCTGAAGAGAAACTGTTGTGATAGACTATGACACAACTGGCAGCCTTAGGTCATAAGAGGCTCCAAGGACTGAATCCACGTTGACAAAGGATTAAAAATTGCTCATTCTTTTACAGGACCAAAATCCATATTAGCTAACTGGTAAGAACACCTACCAGCAACCGGCCTCTTGTGGTTAGCAAATTTCTATCCTAAAGGGAACACTATCAGGAATTCATTTTAGAAGCTATTTGTTAAGCACTAAGTTCTTTAGTGGATTTCTTGATACTGCTCGTCAGAATCATTGAGATCCACCAAACCTAGCTCATACCCTACCAGGATGGAGCCTATAGTTGGTGCAGAGGTTCTTGACTCTGTGCCAGCAAAACTGAAAGAGCTGCTCAAAGCAGAAATAAATGTGTAGGTATCAGAAAACTCCTACAAGGGTAAACTAGAGGAATCAAATCATGTAAAGCAGAGATTAAAATAAAGGGAAAAAACAGGCTACTCACTCAGTTTTTTGAACAACAGGAAAGCTTCCAAGTCGTACATAAGCACTCTGAATTCCATTCTCTTTCATTCCAAAAATCTGCTTCACGCTGAACGAATCCATCAGGTCAAATCCTGTCCGTAACGGAAGTATAAATATAAGATACTGATCAGGCAGTGGGACATGCCTTCAACTGTATTTGGGTAGTTATCTTAGCCCACAAACAGCACTTTAGAAATTAGGCTTGCTCTTGTTGGGGAAAAAACAGAACAAAATTCTGACATAGTCTAATCTGCTTAGTCCAAAAACTCAAACTCAAGCATAAATTCAAGCTGTAACATGCCATGGACAGAGTTCTCCAGAAATCAGTAGTTAATGTTTGCACTGCCATAACATCCTGAAAATGCTGTGTAATTCATTAACCCTCATGCAGAAAAACACACAGGTACAGAATGAGACACTTAGTCATAGAATCATAGAAGCACAAAATGTTTTGGGTGGGAAGAGGCCTTCAAAGATCATCTAATGCCAATCCCCCTGCCATGAACAGGACACCTTCCACTAGACCAGGTTGCTTAAAGTCCCATCTAACATGTCCTTGGGCACTTCAAAGGATGGGGCATCCACAGCTTCTCTGGGCAATCTGTACCAGTGTCTCTGCACCATGGTCTCTCTCTGTCTTTGTTACAAGACCCTTTTATATAGGGAAAGGCCATGACAAGGTCCTCCTCAAGCCCTTGCTTCTCCAGGCTAAACATACCCAGCTGAGAATTTCTTCATAGCAGAGGTGTTCCAGCATTCTCATCATTTCCATGGATCTCTTCTGGATCCATTCTAATAGGTCTGTGTCTTTATTGAAAACCACTTGTCCAAGAAACTTGACTACATGCATTTTTCATATCATTTTAATATAACTTAGTCTAATCAGCCTGTCATTGTCATGAGCTATTAATTCTGACAGAAGATATTTCTCTGAAGCTTCTGACTTTGTTCTAACAAGCTATTATTAGCTCAGTCATAAACAACACAAGTGAGTCTACTCGGCTCCAGCATCAACATGGTCCCAGCCACAACTAATCCATGTTTTTGGGATGTGGAGTCCCAGCTGCTACACCCTGCCACGGACAGTGGGGATGCAATGGTGCCATGGTCAGGAATGCACCCAGTTCCTGGAGATGCAGTACTGTGTGGATGCAAACATCCTACTTTTAGCTCCAAACTGGCTCCACAGGGTTCAAATCCAAATGAACAGCCGCTCTCAGAACCACACAGTGGAGTTGCAGGTAAAGGCACTGTGAAAGGCAGGCTGTGAGAAACCAAGAAGAGAATATGTGGCTTTTTTTTATTTGGGCTATTCTGAGCTCTTCTTCCCCTCACACATGCACAATTACACATATTAACTCCTGTCTTCGTAACACCAGCACACAAACCTGGTGACATAAAAGTAACTTATTTTGATAAATTGGTTTTAAACTACTGCAGTTCTTTTAACTTTGTTCAGTTAGTGAGCTCTTTGAAACTTTTCTAGGGTAGATAAACATTTTTGTGTGATGAACTTAGGCCTGGTGAGTCTTGGATTCCCTAGTTGCCATCATGAGCCTTTCAGGCTAAAAGGCACTGCAGAAGTTGAAAACAGCTGCAACATGAAAAGACACCCACCTAATTACATAATTCTTCATATTATTATGAAAACATAGGTGCAAAACCCTGCGTGGGCCAGTCCCTAAGCTAATTAAGATAGCAGACAGCAAATAAAACATAAAACTTCCTTCATTTTCTGGTCCTTCTTCTGAAGAAATGGCTGTCTCTGAGGAAATATGATCTTAATTGTTTGCAAAGAGAGAAATGGTTGCCTGGTGCCAAGTTGAGGCCTTTAGTATTACAGTAACTTTCCTGGCTGTCAACAGCTTTTCCCTCCTGTCCACTCTATTTTCAGCTATTACTGGACATTCAGAAGGGCAAAT
The DNA here is from genome assembly GCA_013399855.1 of Oxyruncus cristatus. Lineage (NCBI taxonomy): Eukaryota > Metazoa > Chordata > Aves > Passeriformes > Cotingidae > Oxyruncus > Oxyruncus cristatus. The sequence goes on along the minus strand of VXAY01003566.1, from coordinate 1,538,629 downwards.
AAAGTAGTTAAGATGCTCCAGGGCCTTGTGGCTCCACCTCATAATCACCTCTGCAGCAACTCCAGTGATACACCTTTCTGACAAACTGCAACCAGCCACGACTGCAGCTATAAATCATGGTAAATAGACCCTACCAGAACATGAGAGCTCCCTTCTGGCTGTCACAAAACACAGTATGACCTGTCCCTATAAGCCATCCCATAGTTTATTCCACCATGCAGTACATATCCCTCATCTGTGAGGGATGTGGGGAAGGCAATTGAGCATTGCTGGCAGGAAGGGACCACACTGACTGGGAAGGGAAATTGTTAACCATTCACAGGAGAGGAGCTCTGGATGGTGAAACCTGAAATGCTGCCCAAGTGACATAATTATGTCTGGTCACCAGAAGCCTCAAGCTGTGAAGTATTGCTCATCTCACGGAGCTTGAAAACCCTATTGCTAAAAATACACAAGTGCAAGATACAGTGAGGCAAGAACATCTTGCTCAGTTTTCCCACCATTAGCTCAGACCCAAAGTTGCTCCCATTTTCTCTGAAAACTCAAGCAAAAGTTCACATCATGAGCAACTCCAAAGGCGTGCACATTGTTATGTTTTTCTAGTGGAAATGAGTTAAGAGTCAGATTCAATCAATCCTTTTTTTTTTCCCTCTCTGAGATTTCCTATCAAAATGCAGCTTCAAAAGCCTAAATAACACTATGAAACATAAACAACTATTTTGCAAAGAGAACTTGCTGTAATTAAAATAAGTCATGCTCACAACTTAATCTCATTTACATTCAGGATTAGATAAAGGACACAAGTAAATCATAAAAGGATTTTCCTCATTCAGGCTATGGATTGGCAAATTGCAAATTTCTTCATGTATTTTTTCATTAAATTACATATGAGGGTTGTTCTTTGAAAAATGCTATGTAGGTCCCTGGGAAAGATAAAACTTCAGATGTCTTAAAGTCCACACCTAAAACCAGTCAAAGGACTTGATTTAATCACACTATTAATTTGCTGTCTGTCAAAATTAGATAATGCCTCCACTATCCTCAGAGGGAGAACGGGGCTTTGGGCAACCTGGTCTAGTGAAAGGTGTCCCTGCCCATGGCAGAGGGATTGGAACAAGATCATCTTTGGGGTCCCCTTCAACCCAAACCCTTCTATGATTCTTTGGTCACAGAGCACTTCACATGGGGTTCATCTGGCTACATGTCAGCTCTCTAGGCAGGAGGATAACAGAGACTCTCACGCAGTTCAGCACAGAGAGTCCAATACAGGTGCTTCTAGGGAAAGATTAATCTCATACTAAAACAGATGTCAAAAACTTATGTTTCTCTCCCTTGACATAAAGAAAGCTTAGAATGCTCCAGTTGCACACTGAACCTCACCTAGTTAAGGTCGACAGCTGGTGAGATAACCTCCACTGCTGGATACTCCATTGCAAACCAAAGCCCTTGGAGGCAATGGACACTTTGGTTGTTGATGGATTTCAGTAGCACTACAGAAAACTTGTCATCATACACTAAAAAATTGAGAACTCTGCCAAGGATGAGATGCATTTCACCTAATTTTATCTGTCTGAAAAGGAGACATCTGGTGTATGCAAGTTTCCTCAGTTCCCTTTTGAGTCAGCAGAGAAATACAGGAGTATTTAAGAAGGCAGCTCATCACAACTGTCTCAGACTAATCTAAGGACAGGCTGAACCCCTACTAGGCAGTGCCTAAATCCTTCCATTCAGCAAAAGGGAGCTCATACTGACAAGAATTCTCAGAGTTCAGCTGAAGTTGTGTGAGATGTATTCTGCTTGTAGGGAATGCTCTCCATTTGGTGCAGTGAGTGAAGAAGAAGACAAAAATGTTAACTAATCACACATAACTTAATCAGCTATGATTTTCAAAATCGCTTCTAGAAAAGAAACAAACAAAGGCAAAATATTGTTATTCGAGCTGAGAAAGTTGTCAAGCCAGATTGCCCTGGTGGAACTGGGAAGAAAACACTTTGGAAAATCACCAAATGAATTTGTGACTTAAAGGAACCTCTAAGATTACTTCAGCTGAAAGGTAAGGAAGTATATTATTACTATTACTGTTACCACCACCACTACTACTGGTATTACTACTGTTAGTACTACTATTACTACTATCATTTTGTTTACTTCGTGTGCCTGGAAGCACTTTGGGTGGAATATGTTCCCTTGACTTTAAGACTGGAACTGGGATTGTGAGGGAGACAGCATGAAGATTTTAGAGTTTAAATCTTGAACCACAATAATAATGTAAAAAATAAGCAATGCTGTGATCATTTCTCCTGCACTGGAACAGGATATTTCCCTGGCAGTGTTTATCCACTAACAGTGCATTGAAAGCTGCTTACTGAGGATTTTCCCAAATAGTTTAATGTGTCATATAGCATTTTCGTGCTGGACTTATGGCAAAAATGGGGGCTGTTCTTTGGTTTTTCTACCACCAAGGAAGCACCACATTGGCAGTGACATACGGAAAATGAGATCCCACACAGAACTTCCCTCTCTACAAGTAAATGGGAAAGAACACACCTGCCTAAATTGTCGTGGACAAAAGTTACTATTGCACCTTGCTCAAGCACAGGGTGAAAGGGTGTGACTTTCCTCTCTCAGTCACTTTGATTTAAAATGTTTGTTTACCAAGGCAGGTGTGGTTTCCCAACTGGCTTATAAACTGTTTAATCAGTAATGACATAAACATGGCATTTAATAAGACGGTCTTTGATCATAAGCCTCTTACTTCATTAGAGCTTTTGAAACAATATGGGGCCACTGAAACCCTCTAACATGATTACATCTCCTGAAAAGCAGCAGACCCTAGTCCATATTAAAACTAAAATAGTCAGCTGAAAGAGAAGCTCTGATTTGTAACAGCATACTTGGCTAGAAAAGTAATTTCTTATGCACTGCTCTGCTGATCAAATCAGCTGAATGTCTCGTTACCAGTAAGTAATAACCCCCTTACAGGAAGCAGCCTGTTTTCCAGAATCAGAAAACACACCCAGATCTTCCTGATACAGGGAGAAGATGGCAAAACTTGGCACTGGACAATTTATACATCATCAAACTGTAATATGCAGCCAGATTCTCTTTTGCAGGACAGATGTCCACGCTGCACGCAGCACCCTAAATCATGGCCAAAGGATGATCAAACAGCTCTGTAGTCGTCTTGTGGTCCTACAACCTTTGTTGCAAGATAATTATCTTAAGACTAGACTGAAGAGGACATGCTTGGCTGCCCTGAGTATGAGCTGGATCTCTGCCTGTCTCCATCAAGGATCTGATATGGGCAGTGTTGTGGCAGCTGTTGTGGATGTTGAGATTTTCCTGACTGTCCTGTGTTTGGGGGCAAAAACTCACAAAATTAAAACAGCACTCAAACCCAGAAAAACAGAGCAACAAAGGTAAATTTTAGTAGCCAGAAAACACAAGAGTGAGCACATTTGGAAAGACTTCTCAAAGTAGGACAGAGTCAGTGACTTCTTATTTTGCCCGAAGAAGTTTTCTGAGAAAAGTCTCCTGCTTTGCATCTCCAAGGATCCCAAGATAACACTCACAAGGGGAACCACTGGACTACTTCTAATTGTGAAAGTTTTTGGTGAGACAACAACCTGGAAAGGAATGTGGAAAGTAGGTGAGAAAGGAATTAGGAAAGGCAGTGGACATCACAGCCTCAAGTGTGGCATCCAGAATATATTTATTATGGAAGACTGCCAGACAAAAGCACTAATATCAAACAAAACAGCTTCTTCGGTAAATGCTCCTTACTCTGGTCTTGCTCAAACTCTCAGCTGAATTACCAGCCTTGTCACTGCATTGATGAGGGATCACCGACAGCCAAGATCAGTGAGGTTGTGATCATCTACTGGTTCTCTGAGACTTCTGAAAACAGCAGTCTCTATAGACTGTGATAAAATAGTACATGTTACTTTTACTAGAGGATAGCCAATGGCAATAAACTTTATTGTAGACCAGTGAACTGTATAAATTCCTATGGAAACTGAAGGAGTCCTTCAGTAAATGCATGATCTTGTCAATTTTCTTGCCTAATATTTTTGGAATCTTGAAAGTTAAGCTTCCAAGTCTTTCTGGCATGCTGGCAGGAGGCAGTGGGAAAGACCTTTTCCTCTTCATTGGTGATCAGCTGCGTGAGTGGGTGAGCTGCCTGTGATGACAGCACCAAATTTTCATACTGTTCCAGCATCCCTGTGGGGCCCGCAGGTGTCACTTGTTTGCCCATGGCAATCTGGGCAATGGGGAAGGCTAGAGTTATAGAACCATAAAACCATAGAATCACAGAGTCATAGAGTCATAGAATGGTTTGGGTTGGAAGGGACCTTAAAGATCACATAGTTCCAACCCCCCTGCCATGGGCAGGGACACCTTCCACTGCACCAGGTTGCTCAGGGTCCCATTCAGCCTGGCTTTGAATGCTTCTCGGGGGTGGGGCATTCAGAAATCAACTGTAAAACCTTTTCCAGTGNGGCAGTGGGAAAGACCTTTTCCTCTTCATTGGTGATCAGCTGCGTGAGTGGGTGAGCTGCCTGTGATGACAGCACCAAATTTTCATACTGTTCCAGCATCCCTGTGGGGCCCGCAGGTGTCACTTGTTTGCCCATGGCAATCTGGGCAATGGGGAAGGCTAGAGTTATAGAACCATAAAACCATAGAATCACAGAGTCATAGAGTCATAGAATGGTTTGGGTTGGAAGGGACCTTAAAGATCACATAGTTCCAACCCCCCTGCCATGGGCAGGGACACCTTCCACTGCACCAGGTTGCTCAGGGTCCCATTCAGCCTGGCTTTGAATGCTTCCGGGGGGTGGGGCATTCAGAAATCAACTGTAAAACCTTTTCCAGTGCCTCACCACTGTGAATAATTTGTTCCTTATATCTAATCTAAACCTGCTTTATTTCTCCTTGAAGCCATTCTGCCTTGTTCAATCACTACATAAAATGTAGTGACTTTTAAAATGTCTCTCTCCAGGTTTCTTGTCAGCTCTCTTGAAGTACTGGAAGGCTGGAAGGAGATGTCCCTGGAGCCTTCTCTTCTCCAGGCTGAATATCCCCAGTTTCTCAACCTGCCTCCATAGCCCAGGTGCTCCAGCCCTCTGATCAATTTTGTGGCTTTTGCTGGACTTTCTCCAAAAGCTCCATGTCCTTCTTATGTTGGGGCCCCCAGAACTGGATGCAGCACTCCAGATGTGGTCTCGCAGGGACAGAGAAGAGAAGCAGAATCACCTCCCTTGACCTGCTGCCCACACTGCTTTGGATGCAGCCCAGGATGTCGTTGGCTTTCTGGGCTGCAAGTGTACATTGCCCAGACATGTTGAGCTTCTTATCCACCAGCAACCCCAAGTGCTCCTTCTCAGGGCTGCTCTCAATACATTCTCTACCCAGCCTGTATTTAGTCTTGGGGTTTCTCTGACTCACGTGCAGCACCTTGTACTTGGCCTTGTTGACCTCCCTGAGTTTCTCAAAGGCCCACTTCTCAAGTCTGTCAAGGTCCCTCCGCATGCCATCCCTTCCCTCCAGTGTGTCAGCTGCACCACACAGCTTGGTGTGGTCGGCAAAAGTGCTGAGACTGCACTCAATCCCACTGTGTGTGTCACAAAAAAAAAAGTCAAACAGCATCGGTCCCAAAACCAACACCCGAGGAACACCACTCGCCACTGGTTTCCATTTGGACATCGAGCCATTGACCACAACAATTTGAGCACAACCATGCAGCCAATTCCTTATCCAAGTCCATCTGTTTAGTCCATGTCTCTCCAGTTTAGACAAAAGCACATCATGGAGTGTCAAATGCTTTGCACAACTCCAGGTAGATGAGTCTTGCAGCTCAGATACTGTTTAGACCTGTCTCATTGCAAATGTTTGTAAAAAAAGACTTTGAAAGAAAGTGGCAGGATGGAATAATTTTTTCCAACTCTCTCTGGCTGTCAGAAGAAACAATTTCCAAAGAGTTACAAAAGATAAGAGTTCTGTCTTTTTGCATTGTTTATTCCACTGTATTCCAACTCTCCAGCAAAGACAGAAGAAGGAGCAATTTATTTTTACACGGATAATTCACCCCACATTCAGCACTCCCAGCAGTTTGATTCATCATCATCAGTCCCCAGTGGTTATCTGACTTATACCCAAAGCATTAAGGAATGAAGCTCTGGAGGAACAAACCAGAGATTTATTAGCTGCCCACAAGCCCTGCATGAAGCAGTGAAGTGGAGGCTAAAGGGGTTACACAGGTCATTAAAAAAAATTAGTTGCCTAAATTTTACAAGAAGCTTGCAAGGGAATTTTGGAACTATAAAACTTTCCAAAGCCTATAGATTAAAGGCCTCAAGAGTGTTTTAAAGAGGCTCTTGCCATTAACCAATTACCCTTTGTTTCCACTGATGTTACAGCTGGGATTTAAGCAGCACTGCGTGTTGACCTGACTTTCCTCTCACCAGATCCCCAGATTTCAGTAAGGAGAGCAGCTAAGGGCTTAAGCTAATAATGAGGCCTTGCTGAAGCACATGGGACAGGTCTTACACGGACATGAAGGAGGTATCTTCCAGCAAGCCTATTATCTTCTAGGTCACACTCAAGAAGGTGGCTTAGAGCACCTTATTTTAGACAGTCTTGATTTTATAAAAAGTATAAATCAGATTTACCCCCAGTACATGATGCCACCGTTCAGGCTGTTGGCCTGGTTTGCTTTCTCTGCATCACGACACTGGAAGACACAATTTATATTTTTCCTTGGCCCCAGCAAAGAAGCAAAACACAAGAGTCTCACACAGACTACAAAAAGAGGTTGATCTCAGCTCGAGCACCAGTCAACATTTGGGATTATGAGGAGCAGAAACCTTATTTGAGATATATAATGGAGTTACACTTCAAACAGGAGAAGGCTTCCAGAGGCAGTGAGGCCGGTGAGGAGGTAGTCACTGGACTGAAATATGGGGCCACTGTTTCAGAAACGTAAGTCTAAAGCTTCAGCTGAAAACAGAGGTAACAAATACAGCACTTGGTACCCTTGCACAGGAAAGAAAGATGGCATTTCAGGAAAGATAGAATGGATATAAACCAGGAAGAAAATTTGGCCAAAGATACAGTATGAGAGAGAAAAAAAAATGGAAGCAAGTAAGTGAGTACACATTTCTAGCAGTCACACCTGGTGTAAAGGCTGTTGTACTCTATCCCCCAGCCTGCTGTAAATACAGGAAATAAATTCATGTGTCTGAGGCAGCACCTTTCAACACCTGATCTCATGTTAATAACACACCGCTTCATGTGATGCATTGTTCTGTTTATCTACATCAGTCCCCTTGTTCTCTTTTACCCTTTTGCCTCTCAGTTTTTGAGCAGTTGCAAGTGGCATATTGAACGACACTGAAAGCTGGCTTTGACACTGAACTCTTCGCCTCATTACTGAAGGCTTTTTTTTTTTGTGTTGAAGTCATCTCCATTTTCTCAGTGATGGACACTTGGCCTGGTGCCATGAGCCCTCTTTCAGCTCCTTTCCTGCTCCAACGATTTACAAGATTAAACAGGAGTTCATTATTCCTTTGATGTCCTTGTACACCAGATAGGCTCACACCAGCCAAATTTACCGGGACTGTTTGTATTAGGTTCTGGTTTTAATTATTTCCTTTATTTTGAAGGCCTCTTTTGATTTCCTCAGGTGTCAAGATGCTCTGTGTTCCTCCAGAAAGCCATAAAATGGCACATATGCAAACTCATCCCCTGGAAGAATAGCCTTGGGAAGGGGAGGACTCCAACCTCTGTGAATAAAGGTTTTATTGGTAACACCCAAGAGAACTGTACACATATAGCTGAGACAAATGACAACAGGGAACTGTTTAGGAGCCCAGAGAGGCAGGACTGATGAATTCAGTATAACTAGCAACAATTCTTAGTTCTTGCTCATACAAGAAACTAGTATTATTTTTAGTGTAAGAAAAGATATTTGAGGAAAAACTTCTTACTAAGACCTTTTAGATTCTCCTTTTCCTGCTGTTTGGGCTTTGGGAAAACTGCACCAATAAGCTGTTCATGAAAATAAAAATATTGCCATTAATTTTAGGTGTGATGAACAAGGCCTAATACGAAAGCATGTAGGGACTGCTCTTTAAGAAACTTTAGTGGTTGCTTATGTCAGTAGATCAGTACAAAACAGATTAGACCTACCAGTATCCCAAAACCTGGCCACAGCTCTCATGAGAGAGCATTTATATCAGACAGACCAATTTAACTCCAAACATTAGGAGCAGTTTATTAATATTCTATATATTCCTTCTTCTCATCATGTGTGTACCATGACCAAAAAGCTTACCCTGATGAAAAATCCATGGGATGGTTTCTGAAGTAGAATTAAGCTAAAATATTTGAACTAAGAAATACCTAAAAGTATCCCATGGTTAGGCAACCCATTAGTCTTTTTATAGCCAAAGGACTGGTTGACTCTTGGACTATAAACAGTCAAACTTTAGATTATTTCCTTTTCATCAACCTCAAAGTCACTGAAATAAGAAGACCTGGCTTGTTTAACTTCCGGGAGAAAGCAAATGTTAGTAGTTTCTTTTGTTGTTGTTTTTTTTTTTTTTTGGTTTTTTTTTTTTTTGGGGTTTGGTTTTTTTTTTTTTTGGGGTTTGGTTTTTTTTTTTTTTGGGGTTTGGTTTTTTTTTTTTTTGGGGTTTTTTTTTTTTTTTTTTTAAAGGCCTTTAAGGACAGATTTATTTTTATTTTGTTTAATATGCAGGTAGATCTGAATAATTCATGTGCACATTCCTGTGCAGGGTTAACCCTTGTTAAACCTTTTGTGTGAGTGCAGAAGAATTTGTCGCTGCGGACAGACCAGGGAAAACCTTTCACAGGGACTGCTCAACTGTTACCAGTTCACTTCCTGCAGTAGCACATTTTTAAGTAATTTCAGCATTCCTTCTCTGTATTTGCTGATGTCTATGGGCAGCTCAGCCAGACTGCCTGCTCCAGCACAGACCTGATGCCTAGGATGCCAGGTTGTTCACAGTCCCAGAAGTCCACTGAGACCCATGATCTTGGGTAATAGCTACCTCTCTGACCATGCTGAGAAAAAGATTCACTTAAAAACATGGGATTTTAATTCAAAGAACTCACCCCAGCTCTGTTGGTGACAGCATAGCTATGCACACTTTGCAGGATTCTCTAGTATTTCCAGGCTCCTAATCCAGATGCACGTTTTGGTGACTCCCCAGTCCCCATTGAGAGTCTTTAGACTTTCACTCCCCAATTTTTTCCTTTCTATAGAAAGGAAATTCCTTGGCACATAAGCCCAAAAGAAACCAGGGTCTCCACGCTGGATAACTGGGGAATCTGGACACTGGGCATGCCCCAGTGCACATCTAATGCATGTGTTAGAACCAGCCCACAGGACTACAGTAGTTATACTTAGAAGGCACAGATGACTTATTGGTAATTATTTGCCTGCTGGAACTGGTTTTCTTGAAGTTACTGGATATTAACATGCCCTTGAACATGAGTGAACCATTTGTCAACCTCTGAAAAACTTCAAAGACCCTTTAAGTGGAGTGATCTAAGTTACAGTGTTGAGACTAAGTATTGTACAGTAGAATTGTAGAATCATAAAATCACAGCATACTTAAGGCTGGAAAAGATCTCTAAGATCATCAAGTCCAAACATTAATCCAATACTGCCAGGTTCACCACTGAACCATGTCCTCAAGTGCCACACCTACATGTCTTTAAAATCCTTCCAGGGATGGTGATTCCACCAGTTCCCTGGGCAGTCTGTTCCAATGCCTGGCCATATCTTTCAGTGAAGATATTTTCCCTGATATCCAAACTAAACTTCCTCTTGCATAACTTGAGGCTCATTTCCTCTAGTCCTGTCACTTGTTACCTGGAATGAGAGACTGACACCCACCTCACTACAACCTCCTCTCAGGTATTTGTAGAGAGCAATATAGGTCCCTCCTGAGCATCCTTTTTTCCAGGCTAAACAACTCCAGTTCCATCAGCTGCTCTTCATAAGACTTGTACATTGGATCCCAAAAAATAAGCCAAAAGAAACTTGATGCAGTCACCTGCACTGCAGGTACCTCATCTTCCAGCCTAGAGGACAAATCCACCTCACAGCACAAGTCCAGCCATTTTCTTCAGCTCACAGGACACTCAAATAACTCTTGTGACTACAGGTAGAGGTCAGCTGCTGCTTTCCTGCATTCCCTACTTGCTTCTTACAAGATATAGCAGCTATAGCCAGATGTATCTCAGGAGCCCAGTTTCAAATTCAGCTCAGCCCAGTTTCATATTATCTGGGGGACTTCCTAAAGCAAGTGTGGGTGGAGAAGGAAACAAGAAGCCACGAGTCCTATCCCATTATTATTGCCTAGTGATGGGCCACTGAAAAACACCAGAGCAAGTTACTGTGCCATGGCATAGCCAAACTTCATCCTTTGGCCCCACCTCCCATAAATGTCACAGCTGCTTCCAGTCCGGCCTGTGTGTGTCTAACTCCAAGGATGGAGAGGAGAGTGGCTGGTGTCTGCACGAATAACCAGCTCCACCATCACTGCACACGTGCAGCCATTGCTGGTGACCACTGTGTCTGTGCATCCACTGTCCAAAGACAGGGATCTGTTACCAATCTCTGCAGCTATTCATGGACTATCCACTGGTCTCTCTGGGGCTTGCCAAGACGACTGCCAAGTGCAGACACATGGCAAAGTGCCTGTCATACAGGGACCACAAATACACCTTTTTTTGATGGGAGGACAGTGGTCTAATGTGCTCATTCTGTGGGTTCAGCAGCCTGGACACTCCAGTTTTCTCATACTACCACGTGTTTTAGTGGGCAAATATAAATAGTCCCGGGGATATTGTAATTAGCTAGTGAGTCACCAGCATCTCTGGAATGTGAACCTTGTGCTGTAAACCACAGGACACTGGAGACGCACTGACAGTTAAACACAGCCACCAAGGTCTATAATTGGAGGGTACCAGTTTTACAACCAGTGGCTTCATCGTAAAATGCCCCAACACCCTTTATAGAGTTACAGAAAAACACGGAGGTCATAAATGTGTTGGCATTTTGCTCATTTGCACATGGAGGTTTCGGAGATGGGGAAGAGAGTTGGAGGCTGAGGTCAATCTGTGGTACAACCCATAAAGCAATTGCTGCTGTTGTTAATACACACTGCCTGTGTGACTACTTAGGAGTTAAAGTCAGGGCTTTCATGTTCCTCCCTTACACCATTAACACTATCCAGTGTGGGATGGAAAATGCCATGTAGTGATTGGAACTGTCCCTCCCAAGTGTTTATTTTTCTGGAACTCCGTGGAAATCACTGCAGACTTTCTTTACTTCTGTGGCAGATTTCCCCTGAAAAAAGCAGTCAGTATCTGTTGAGGAGTATTATCTCCCCTGGTAAGTAATGTTTAGGACTAGAGCTCAGCTCATTCTTAATTCTAGGGATCATCCAGATTTCTGCAACCAAATCTCATGTCCTACATGTCCAGTTTAAAATACAAATCATTCAAATGTGAAGCTCTAAAACCTCAAGACGTATAATTCATTCTGAATAACTTTCATGTGTTGTTTTGATGTAATATTATGGTTCCTAAAAATACATAAGGGGCACATCTTCAGGGTGCAAAAGGTTATCATTGTGTTTTCATGCCTGGTCATGATTCTCTGCTAAATGCTGATGGAATGAACATGACAATTCAGCATAATAAGAGCTGTGAAGTATTATAAGTGGGGGTTTATATCGAATACTTAAGGGCAGATGAGTTAAGCCCTCTTTTGTCTTCATTTCTTTTTTTTAAAAAAAGTTAGTACCCACAAGAATGTTCTGAGAACTTTTTTTAAGCCATCACTTCACTACCAAAACTTGTATCAGTAGTAGAGTAAAGCTGCCTATAAATTCTTGCCTCATGCAATCTGATTTCACTGTAGCAGCCCTTCCAGAATGACACAGCTAGTGATTTTTCCTTTAAATGCCTTGATACCAGAGGGTCATAGAGTACAAACCTCTGCTATGAGAGGACTCATGACTATCCATTGCTGTTTATTTGTCTCCATTAGTACTACTTCACCTCTAGTCCCAGTACTTCATATCTCTGACAGTTTGAAATCTTCTTCCAATGCCTTGAATGTGTCTCTTAAACAGCTGATAGCTATTTCTTATTATTGCCTTTGTCCTTTAGCTTGAGTGATTCCCCTATATCCCTCCTGCTATTCCCTGATCTATTTACAGGAAGCAATAGTATCTCCCCTTTCCACCTGTACACTGCAAGATTAACCAAACCCAGATTTTTACTCACCTGTCTCTGTCTCCTGAACACACTAATAGCTCCTCAAGCCCAAATCCATCTTTCCTGAGCTAAGGAGGTGTCAGAGCACCCTTTTCTAGATAAGCTGTAACCAAAGGACTGTCCAGTCTCATGAATTCTTCCCTACTTTGCCCTGCCAATAATGACCTTTGCTTCTCCCCAGCTGTGCAGCACTGTGATGTACAAACATCCAGTAAGACACCATCAGCTTCCACAGTATGAGTTTATAGTTTATAGTCCTGTTAATGATCCATAAACACCATAAAAGGCCTTTTAGACTAAGAGACCCAAGTCAATTGGAAAAACTACCTGTTTTGGGGGCCAACCTGTTCCTCCTTCAAGGATATTTGATCCCAATCTGTAGAGTGGAAACTCACAGGAGAGATTAAACTTAAAACTGGACTCTGATGAAGTTCATCACTGCGTACCCTCTGACTTGTTACTCTCTTTCCTAGAAACTTCATAATTGTCTCACTGTCAGCTGGTTCCTGTCTCACTTTACATTTATTAATCTCTACCCTTTTTCACTTCAGCAGTGACTTTTAATACAGTACTCAACAAATGCTTGCTGGAGCTCAGACAGATGAGATTTACCTAGTCCTACTTGTCTAAAGAAAAGTAATAATCTGTCATTTAAAAGGAAAAATATCAGTTTAGAGTGTTGGCTCTCCTCCAGAGAGGTGGTTTTTCTGTTGCAGTTATTTGATTATGCATGGAGACACCCTCACTACCCTCACCCCACTCTCAGCCTCTGACTCAATGAACTATCATACATCCTCAACCTCAGTCACATTGCTGTTTCCCTCCATGTCACAGAGTTTCTCCTTTTATGTTTTAACTTCTATTTTTGCTTGTACTGTAAAAATAGGAGCCTGTTGGGCAAAGATCAATTCTGGTTCCAACTGAAGCACAAGGCACTGGTGTTACTTTCAAATCCCTGTGCATATGAGGACCTGGGTAGCAGAGGAACAGCCTCCCCCTCAGTGCTGCATATTTTCCAGTTTAGCTGGAAGAAGGCAATGATTTTCTGTTGGAATTGGATTTAGGAGCCCAGAGTCTTCAGAAAATGCTACAGAGTAAGTAAGGAGCACATAAGGAGTGGAACAGCATTTTGGTCCTATATGACCCATCTCCAGCAGCCCAGTAACTCTCAGCAGATCCATTCTGTTTTTTCCAGGGGAGAGGCATACTTCTTCCTAACCACCAGGAACAGCAACAGAAAAAAATAATTTTCTCACTATGTAGAAGCAATCAGGAGCCTTCTATAAGTCCTCTGTGTTGTTGGAATCATCACTTTTAATCAAATATTATAACTATCTTAAAACACTGTATGGTATGGTGAGCACTTACACTTCACAGTGAACAGAGGTTCCTTAGGTCAAATAAATGACAGCCCTAAGCTATCAGCCTAACCAGATATGTTGCAATAAATGAAATTCTACTTAGGGAATTACCTATTACAGGAAAAAAAGAAAAATCAGCGTGATATTGACAGAACTGGAACCGTTGCCCAGAGGACCTGTGGAATATCCATCTTTGAAGATACTGAAAACTCAGCTATACAAGGTCCTGAACCACCTGATCTAACTTCAAAGTGGACCTATCTTCAAGGTAGAAGTGAGGTAGGAGGTTGGACAAGATGATTTCCATGGGACCCTTCCAACCTGAACTAACATACAGATCTGAGACTGAAAAGTCATCTTTCAAGTTAAAATGCTAAATATTGACTTGCTTTATAGGAGGGAAGTGGGATTTGAAGATAAAAGGAAAAACAACTCAAAAACATTAGGAAAGAGCCTAACATTATATATATGTATATATACATATGCACACATATATAAATATTACAGCATATAGGCATCTACACCTCACTCTACTCAAAACCTTTGTGACAAGTCTGAATTGGGATTCTTGTCCTTTATATTGCTCAACAGAACATGTAGTTTTGAAGTCAGATAAAACATAGAGTCTATTAATTAGCACTTGAATCAAAATTCAGATAAACATGAACTACATACAGGCAGCCACTTCCAACTTCATCCTTCTGAAAAGAGTCACATAGAAGATGATCATCTGAGAAGAGACACAGTCCTTCTACTGATTTTGAGCAGCAGCTTCCACTGCAAATAGGTTCATTCAGAATCAGTAGGGCTATTGCTGAACATCTCTGAAGTTTGCCCAGCCCAGGACAGGAGGACTGTCAGGACAGGTTAATTCAAGACCTATCGATAGACAGCAGTTCAAAATAGGTGTTTGGGGATTACAAGCTTGGGCTTAATGACCACAAAAGATGTAACCACCCAACATTATCACAGGCTTAGATGTAATCAGGCTGCAACCAAAATAAGTTGCCTACAGACAGCACAGTTGAGCTAATATTCTGTGCAGGCAGCAAAAATCCCCCAATGGAAAAACTCCAAGTGAGTAGCAAAGCTGTCAAATATTGACCATTTCTACCCCTAATCAAGTTGCAGAAGAGCCACTGCAGTGACTTATGTTCTTGGGTCAGTCACAGATATTCCCAATACATCCTTGATGGGCATGTTTTGTCTCCAACAGCTCAAACAGCCTTGAGAGGCTGGAAAAGAGGAACCCTCCATGCATATATATGGCAGATTAAGTCCTTCATCTAGCTGAAAAGATATATCAGAGCTCCCCCCAAAAAAAGCAGAGATATCACCAGACTGGCTTTCCTCTTGATCTTTCACCAGTGCTCACCAATGCTTCAGAAAATATTCTTTCATGTCTATATCTATATATCTAAATCAATCTATACATCCATCTACACATAAGCATTTCTTCAGTGGTTCATCCATTGTGCTTGGCTTTCCCACATCAATCACAGATCAAATAAATGGACATTAAAACTCACTAAATGTAGAGGGTTAAAAAAAAAATAAATCTCCAAGACTTAAAGCAATTCTCTAGCTACTAAACCAAGCTCCATTCATTTTTTTTTAAATTTTAGTCATATCAAAAGAAAGCCTTCTATTAATTTCTTGTTGACTGTCAACAGATAACTCTTTTGCAGCCCAACAGTTTCTCATACACTTCTCTGCCACTGAATACATGCTGGAATAAATATAAATAGATATGTTGGAAAAAACTCTAACTAGGAAAGGTGTAATGAATCAGAGCACCACACTAGAAACATGCAGTTATACTATTTCAGTTCCCAGAGATACAGCAGAAGAGAGCGTCTGTTTACCTGGAATCTCATCAGTCCCCCCACTGGTGTGTTTGAATCGATCTCCTTCCACATGGACATTTGGACACAGGACATCTGAAAATCAAAAGGACCAGGAAAACATTATCACAAGGAAGCACATCATTTTGGAATCTACAGAACTAACAAAAACTGATCTTCTGGGTTTTGTTCAACACTTGCACATGGTCCCTCAGCAAAAATTCTGGCCCAGTCTCTGCACATCCTAAACACCCTTCCTCTCTCCTATTCCCTACCTGCATGATGGACAAGAGACCCAATATACTATGTCTGAGTTTTGAGGCATTTTTTTCTATCTGACTAGACAAGAAGACAAGCAGAATAGATGACCTGAGCCTTTCCCTCAACTAGGACAACACTCTGTTTTTTTATCTTTCTCCTGTCTGTAAACCTGCATAAAAGTCACAAAAACTTAAGAAATTATAGAATGTGACTCCCCTCTCAGCTTGGTTGGAAGGGAAGTTCTGAAGGTCCAGCTGACATTGGGTGCTACCCAAAGTTTTCAGGAAGGACAGCTCCTACTCAGGAAAACCTCAAACCTGAAATGCTGTGAAGGAAAGGGAATCCAAAGCTCAGAACGATGAAGTGACTTTAATCACACAGAGGTCCCACCACAGGAGAGTGCCAGGGACAAAATGTGAGGCACGCTGTGCTATATCTTACTGTGTTATGTGTGATTCCCATGTTAACACTTCCCCAGGACCACGTGTCTGCTCCTTGAGGTTGTTCAAGAAGAAAGAGTTAAATATGACTAAAATGTTGAAAAATATTCACCCCTATACACAGGTTTCAGAGAGTCATGAAAATACTCAGCTTTTGTCAGCCATTTCTCATGCTCCCAATTAGTGTCAACACAATCACACTTAAATCCTTTTCCACACAGAACTGTCCATCTGCCTCTTTCCTGCCACACTTTAGAAATTGCTTTTATTTATGCTTTGTTTTCCCAGATCAATAGGTAATTGTAAACAATGGGGACAGGTAGTTCAAGGAATCAGTTTAAAGAGAGTATAAGATCCTGTCTATACCATAAGAACATATTGGAATAACAACAACAATGTATCAATATATATAAAAGTATACAAATATTATATTACTTGTATATAATTATATTTATTGGACTTGTTCGAGCGGGTCCAGAGGAGGCCACAAAGATGATATGAGGGCTGGAGCATCTCTCCTGTGAAGACAGGCTGAGAGCTGAGGGTGGTTACCCTGGAGAAGGGAAGGGTCTTTATGTACTTTTCAGTACATGAGGGGGAACTTACAAAAGGAGGGACAGGGACTTTTCACACAGGCAGATAGTGATAGGAAAAGGGGGGAATGGTTTAGACTAAAAGAGTAGAGATGTAGGTTAGATGTTAGGAAGAAATTTTTTACTGTGAGGGTGGTGAGGCCCTGGCACAGGTTGCCCAGAGAAGCTGTGGTTGCCCCATCCCTGGAAGTGTTCAAGGCCAAGTGGGATGGGGCTTTGAGCACACTGGTCTGATGGAAGGTGTCCCTGCCCATAGCAGGGAGTTGGAATGAGGTATCTTTAAGGTCACTTCCTTCCAACCCAAACCATTCTATGATAACATTGCACCACTGACTTCTCACCCTTTAAACATAAGGTTGTCCTTTCTCTGATTTAAAGGACAAGCAGGTGAACACAGCCAAGTCCCTCCTCTTCATTTGCCCAGTCGCACCCATGGTAACACACACATCCTCTGCAGTTGCAATACTCCTCTTGATACAGATGGCATTTTGTATCCTCTCCACCTGGTGTTTAGTATGTTATTCCTTAGGTATTATTAATTGCTGTGCTTGCAAGAGCCAACTGCTCCCTAAGGGATGGGGAGCCAGGAGATGGAGGTGATCCAAGTCCAGGCAACACCCTCAACATTGTGGCACAATCTAACAGGGCTCTCTGAAGATTTTTTATAGAAGGTCTGCCTTGAAATCTTTTGTGAAGACACATCTGAGATCCTGAGAAAAAAACAGACTTTTCTGAGGGCATTGACATCAGGCCCTACATCTCTCCCCCTACTTTCTGACTCTTTGTAAAAAAAATCCGATATTCCACAAAGTTTGATTAGGCCTAGCAATGAAATCAGATATTTTTTCTGCTTTATTATTCTAATGAATTTATAGTCCAGTTTATCAGCTGCAGATGAAACACTCTCATCTCGGTGGAGAGAAAGGGGACTCTTAAAAGCCATTGCCAGAAGCTCCAACAGCCAACATAGCAGTAAAATCAGTCAAACACATCCAGCTGCCCCTTTGTTGCAGCAGTGGGGTAGACCAGGCACTGTTTACTCATGCAAGTGTGTGTTATCCATTGTTTCTATAGATAAAATTCAGAGTAGCCAATTTATTTTTTTTTCCTACCACACCAGGAACCAACAGTGACTGATGCACAGGGTCACTTCAGGTAAACTTCAGCCAGAAGTCTCTTTTGCCTTGGGATACCTGTTGGTTTGAAAGCCAGGACGCTTCTCTCAAGCCCACTTACGTCTCTACTTTAGGCATGTGAAACCATGTGGCAGTTTCCCCTCCGTCAGAGGTCTCCATAACTTCCCAGCACAAAAGAGAAGATCTCCTCCACCAGATGAATTTTAAAAGTGGACATTTTTTTTAAACCATCAAGACTTGTGAGAGCCAAGGTTGGGTTACCTCTATTCCCTTTCAAAAGTAGGCTTTACTGACCAAAACTTTGATTAGAAGTGTCATAAACCCCATGCAGAGGTTATACTTATCCTTCAAATTTTGGCTTTGCTAACAACTAATGCTGTTTTGGTTGCAGGCACTGAATCAGCGCAGTAAGCATAATTTCTAAGCACCAGTCTTGGTCTGGAATAAATATGGCTATGAAATAAAATAAGTAATATAAGAAATAAAAACATTTAAAAAAAATCACCAAATAAAGAGTAAACCAATGGGAGGCATGAATAAAATCACAAAAATGTTATTCACCTCTCTGGCCAGGACTCCTGAGAGATACACATGGAAGAATAAATTATCTCAGACACAGCAGTGTAAATCTTTATGTTACTAGGAGGCAAAGTCTGAATTATAGATATATGAATTAGTGTTCTAATCTTTAATAGCATAGAATCATAGAACACCTGGAGTTGGAAGGAGCCCACGAGGATCCCTAAGATTAGAAAGGACCTTCAAGATCATCAAGTCCATCAAGTCCAACTCCTGGCCCTGCACAGGACCACCCAAAGAATCCCCCCCGTGTGCCTGAGAGTGTTGTCCAAATGCTTCTTGAACTCTGTGAGGCTTGGTGCTGTGACCACTGCCCTGGGGAGCCTGTTCCAGTGCCCAAATACATTCTGGGTGAAGAACATTTTCCTAATATCCAAGGCACACTTCCCCTGGCACAACTTCCTCATTCCCCCAGTATGAACATGTGGTCAGGTGTGCACTGTGCAAACATACACACACATTACACACCCTCCACCAGTTTCAATTAGAAAGAACTGTGGCTTCCCAGCAGCATGAGTTAGCAAAATCTTCCTGGTTTTAGCTCCTGTTATGGAACCAGGACTATACACCAAACTCATGAGCTTGGCCTTGGTGCAGAACTCTCTTGCCACAGAAAATAGAAAGGCCAAAGTTAACAATATTGTCCTCTGCCTCCACCTCTGAAGAACTGAGGCCTCACATTGACATTTATTTCACAAATGTCCTGTGCTCCTTTTGTCTCCTCCCTTCCTGCCTGCGTCCAAGACACAAGCATAAATAGTCCACAAAGGAAAGAAGGTCATTGCAATGCTTCACTTTCAAGCTACAAAATAATTCAGGGAGGCACAAATGAAGTTGGTGCTTTACCACTCCATTTAAGAGCACAGCTGTGTGTGTCCAGAGGAGCAGGGTGCAGGACTGACAACACATCCATCATACCCAACCAGCCACCAGGTCTCATTGCTACACCCAGGGGTACATTCTCAGGGAGGAAAACACAAAAGTTGCCCCTCTCCTGTGGACACTTTCAGTGAGATACCTGATATAGGTGAACATTTTAATGTCAAAGACTGTTTATGCCTGTTCTTTCTGCTCCTTCCAGGCCAAACTTTGAGCAAAATACTTGTGATGCTCAGAGGATTTGCAGCAATGAGCAAATGGCAGGTAGAGTAACAAACTCTGCACTGCAGGTACAGCTCTGCTAATTTATAAACATTTAGAGATTTGCAGAAGAGAAGATAGAACTGACTGACCTGAGCTTTCAACCTCTACTCCCTGTTATGTCCCCTCTGGCCATGTCATTCAAATCTATACAAGCTTGCAGTTGCTTTTAAATACATATTGTTTAAAACGTCTTCCTTGTCTGCAACTTTATATAAGACTCTATCAATCCTTTGCTTTATCCACAGTTTTTATCAGCAGAGATTTTGCATTTATGCCCATGTGGTTCATGGAAATTTTTAATAACACCAGAAGTGCTATATATCCCTTTACAGCTGCACTAGGAATGATGACTTTCCACTGACACCTGCTACATGATATCAGCTCTTAATCCAATGCAGAGTGTTATTTTTAATGCAAATGTTATTTAACATGTAGTAACAATGCCTAAGAAAAATGTACTTTATCAAAGAAAAAATGTACTTTATCGAGGTAGTTACCATATCAACCAAACTAACTCCATGGAAGGAAATTAGTTTTGTTAGAGATGACCTCTTTCTCATAAAATTATAATCCTTCAATAGGGATGCATAATAATTCCCATTCTGTAATACTTTACTCACTGGCTTCAACATCAAATATTATGTTTTTGTGAGTGAGATCAGGAAAACTGTTATCTGACTGCACACATGAAGCATTTTTCATTTTTAATAGCCTGACTATTATCATTTCAAAGGCCCATAATTGGTGGGATTAGGAAGCTCTGGGTATGTAAATTTTCAGATGACACCAAGATGAGTGATGCCCTTGACACACCTGAAGGATGGGATGCCATCCAGAGGGACTTGTACAAGCTGCAGGACTGAGCCCATGGGAATCTCATGAGGTTTAATAAGACCAAGTGCAAGGTGCTGCACCTGGATTGGGGCAACCCCCGGTATCAGTCCAGGCTGGGGATGAACAGACCAAGAGCAGCCCTGGGGAGAAGGACCTGGGGGTGCTGGCGGAGGAGAGGCTGGACATGACCCAGCAATGTGTGTTTGCAGCCCAGAAAGCCAACCATGCCCTTGCTTTGTATGGGCTTCTTGTTCAAGGAAGTACAATGTAGCTTTCTGAAAGTGATCTCACTGCAGACAACACCCTTTTCTATAAGCTAATCATACTGAGATCTGTTTGATGATGAAGAGGGACTTAAGCCTCACTTTTACATATCATTCTTTAAAATCTTCCCTACGAAAAAAAACCCAAACCTGTCAAATATCTTAAAAATGAGAGACAATGTGTCTTACAGAGTCCTTGCACTGTGAGAGACATGTCAGAAGAGCGTGTCAGCTCATGAATTTTCACTAGCACTAAAATAAGATTAATAACCTTTTGTGGTTAAATCGTAACAGTAGACCTGTGAGTTTGGAAAAAAAACAACTGGAATGATCTGATAGTGAAAGTCTCTTTGCCTCTAAGCCATTTCAAAAGAAATTAAAAGAAACAGGATAGAAAAAAATTGTAAAAACAAAAGAGAATGAGAAAAGATGCAGGTGGGTGGAGTTGAAGGAGGGAGGGAGGGAGGAAGGAAGGAAGGAAGGAAGGAAGGAAGGAAGGAAGGAAGGAAGGAAGGAAGG